>APFE030595380.1:100394-113185 GCA_000404065.3 Pinus taeda | reverse complement strand
CCCTTTAACCCCCCGGTTCACTATGTAGGTTAGTCGTGGAAAGAATATAACACAACCCAACACTGTATGCATCATGGATGAATGGCTCCATGTGCATAAGAGTTCCCAAAATTGTGATTTTTATGTGGGTGGCCTTGAAAGCATGTTGACCAACTTTTTCTGTTTCCTCTCTTGTACTTGATTGCTAAATGAAACTATTATAGAAACCCCATCCACTTGTAATGGTTGGTTTGTTGTAGCTTACTCTGAGCCTGCAAGTACTGTAGTAGCTGGTGATCTGTATGGATTACTATCTCATTTCCCCTTCTATAGTGTTTCCACTTCTTCACAACATGCACAAGGGCTTAAATCTCCTTGTCCTAGGTAAGGTAGTTGAGAACCAATTCGTTAAATACTTCATAATGGAAGCATAGAACCTTCCTCCCTACATCAAAACTGCTCCCACAACATACACACTTGCATATGTCTCCACTTTGAAGGGTTGTTGCAAGTTCAGTAATGTCAGAAATTATGCTTGAATGATATTCTTCTTTAACTCCTCAAAGACTTTCTTTTGACCCTTTCCTCACTAGAAGCTCTTTCCACTTACTGTTATGATGTGGAGTGGTGTGGTTAATGTTGAAAATTAGGCTATGAATTTCCTTAAGTATTGAGCTACCCCAAAAAAACTCTTGAACTAAAAAGAATAAATAAAGCCCCACCACTTCATGATGGCCTCTGTCTTAGTAGAATCTATCTTAAGCTCTAATCCAACTATAACATACCCAAAATACACCAAATATTTTTGTGCAAACTCACACTTCTTGAGATTTTCTAGTAGTTGGTGCTTCTTCAATGTCTCTAGCACCTCTATCAAATGTGAGATGTGCTCCTCTTAGGTAACATTGTATACCAACATATCATATAGATAGGCAATAAAAAATGAACCTATAAGGGTCACATTATATCATTCATTAACATCATATACATAGTTGGTGCATTGCATATGCCAAACAACATGACTAGTCAATCATATAAAACTTTCCTAGTTTTGAAGGTAGTCTTCTAGGTATCTTCTTATTTGACTCAAACCTGGTGATATCTAGACTTTAAGTCCAACTTGGTAAAGTATTTGGATTATTGTAACTGATCCATTAGATCATATATCCTAGGAAGGGGGTACATGTTTTGAGCCTAATTTTTTTAATGTTTTGTAATCAATAAACATCCACCAAGTCTCATCCTTGTTTGGCACAATGATTATGGGTGACCCACATGGTGAGATACTTGGTCGAATGAAACACTATTCTAGTAGTTGATGCAACTACTTTCGCCTTACTTGTTTCTATAGCCGACTAACTATACAACCCATTGTTTGTCAATGGGATGTTTGAAAATATTTGAATCTCATTTTCCATTTCCCTCTTGGGTGGTAGCCCTTTAGACTCCTAGAACACACCCATGTATTCATGTAGCAACTATTTTATTTTTTGTTTCTTTTCCTTATTACACCCCTCAAACAATGAATTTTCTCTCACTAACTCTTATAAAAACTAATTTTCTCTTAAAATAAGTAAAGAATACTTCTTACTAGAACTTATTAGTGGCATGGCTTGGTTGACACTTACTAGCAAAATTTTTGACTTGCCCCTATGGGCATTGACGATGAAGGATTTTTCATCCTTAATGAGATGATACCATTTGACTCTCTGCATGAATATTGCATCTTGCATGTACATATAGATACTTCCAAACACCACTCCACATACATCAAGGGGAAATATATCTACTTCTAATTCATCAATAAAGTCAACTTTGATAACAAATCTATTTTTACACTGTTTGGTTACATGTATTGCTACATATTTATTTACCCATCCCAATGCATATGGACTTGGATGATCACAAAATTTCAATCCCAATTTGTTGACTAGATATCATGTAATGAAATTCACTTGTGATCCTGAGTTAAACAAACCATCAACATTTGTCTTCTAGACCTATATCTTTATATAGAAGAATCTAGTCTTTTAGCTTTCTTCATGTTGTTTAAGGATACTCAGATTTACCTCCTTTTTCATTAATGTACATAAAATATTCTCATCCACATCTGAGCTACTTTGAACCTAATTACTTGAATACGTGGCCATGAAAATTTTCTTCCTAGTATTTTTCTTTTTGTTCTTTGGGTTGAGCTCCGGAGGAAACTTCCAACATTTCTCCTTTATATTATTGTTAATGGTATAGTGGTTGGAGTAGTTGCCGAAATATTTTCACTAGTGTGTTGTTGTTGTTATCTTTTTTTCCTTCCCCATTTTCCACTTCTTATTTCCCCCCTTAGATGCTTCTTGGTGCTCTTTCTTCCTAAACCTACCTAATTTCCCTTTCCTCTAGACTATGTTCTCCAGGTAATGTGTCTTTACACAAGCCTCATTCATCACCTTGGGGTTGAATAACATCACTTCTTTCCACATATCGCTATGTAGACCCCCCATATACTTGAGGAGTATGTTTGGTTTCTTTGAGCAGATACCCAACATTATGACCATGTTTCTGAAATTTTTGGTATACTTTATACCTTCTTCTTCCCCTCCTTATATTTTTCTTGGTGCTATTTCTTCCTAAACCCACCTAATTTCCCTTTCCTCTAGACTATGTTCTCCTGGTACAGTTCCTTTACACAAGCCTCATTTGTCACCCTGGGCTTGAATAACATCCCTTTTTTCTACATATGGCTATGTAGACCCCCCATATACTTGAGGAGTATGTTTGGGTTCTTTCTAGAGATACCCAACATTATGGCTATGTTTCTAAATGTTTTGGTGTGCTTCTATACAACCTTACCCTATTTTTTCTTGAATTAATGCCATCGGTTCAATTGGTCCTCTACATACCTGATTGGGTAGAATTTTTATTTTATAAGGGTTTTTAAATCCTCCCACCTAGTCACTAGATTATCTACCTCCAACCTCAAGGCATCTGTGTGGATTTCTCATTGGGTCAAGGCATGAACCTCTAATTTCAGCCAAGCAAATGAAATGTTTTTTTATTCCTCTATATGATGAAATCTAAAATAAACTTCTAACTATTGAAACCAACGATTCAACTTTAAGGCATCAATCTCACCTTGATATGACTTGATATTGAACTTTGCTTCCATTTTGAATAGGGACTATGAATGGTTCACGACACTCAAACTGAATTGGTCCTTTTCAAGTTCTTTCTTAGAATCCCTCTCCATGGTAAATTTTAGGGGCAAATTTTAGCCCAAGGGAGAAATTTAAGGGGTTTTTCATTTTAGAGGGGCGAAATTTTTATAAAACACCCATTTCGTATATTTAGCCCAACTTTTATTTAAAAAATAATTATTTTTTTCATTTTAGCCCAAAAAAAGGGGCGGATAAACTATGAAAATATTCATTTGACCCAATTCACTTGGTTTGAGAGGTTATATTCCATTACAATCGCCCGATTTTATGCTTTGCAATGTTAAATTCGTTTACAATTGCCCATTTTCTGGTTTTGGAGGTTGTATTTGGTCCAAATAAATAAAAATAAAAATAAAGTGGAGGTATGGTAAATAAATAAAAATATAAATAATCTAGAGGTATGGTAAATAAATAAACTCTTTTATATTAGAATCCATACCCAATTCATATTTAAGAAGGCCTCAAAAAAAGAGGTTTTAATAATTTAAGTAGAATCCTATGGCCAAATACAAATATTTATAAAAAGAGTAGTAAATAAATAAAAACATAAATAAAGAGAGGTTGGTAAATAAATAACAACATTTTTTATATACTCCGATCACCTTAATTATAACAGCAAGGTGGAAGAATAAAAATAGTAAATAAAGTGGAGGTAATGTAAATAAATAGCCTCTTTTGTATACTTGCCCAAAGGTAATGGTAAAATAAATAAAAACATTTGTTATATTACTTCGAGTAAGTCACATTACACTTAATGAACACCAAAAAATCGTTATATTTAAGGTGAAGCCTATGGCCAAATAACCATGGGCCAAATTATTAATATGAACACCACATGTTGCAAAAAACATTATTAACCCTAATATTAGTATTAATAAAAATAAAGATGGCACATGGTATTGACCCATGGTATTCACGTGGAATGTATCCTATTTAAAGGGTTAAACCAACATAGATCCATCTTTACTAAAAAACTGTGATATGCAAACTAGCATAGAGTGAAAAAATATAAATATCATGATATGAAAACTAGGTGAAAAAATATAAATATCGTGATATGAAAACTAGGATAGAGTGAAAAAATATTTGATCCCTCTCGGGGCTTGGTAGATTAAGAGTAAAAATGGACCTTGTAATTTAATGTCACTTAAACAGTAAAAATGGATCTTGTAATTTAATGTCACTTGAACATTTTTAACTTGGTTAAAATAAAAAAATAAAATAAAAAACAATTATTATTTTATTATTTTTATATAAATACTCAATAGTAATTTTTAGTCCAGTTCATGATAACCATGGTTATTGACCATTGGTAATACCTGGTATTCATGTGAGCATAGACTATTTAAAGGGGAAATTCTACCAGCTTAGATCCATCTTAATTCTGGGTCTACCAAGTGCTGAGAGGGATAAATACATTTCATCCCTCTAAGAGTGGTAGATGTCGAGTTAAGATGGATATAGGTTGGTTTTTATGATAATGAAGACATTAAATAGACTTAGGATATTATATTGTACAAAACATCTTAAGGTGAATGGTTAAAGCTACATTTAGTCACTTCACAAAATTTAGTGAAAAATACCAATATATCCATTAATATTGGTTTTTCTGATTTAACAAAAAAAAATTCAAAACAGTGAATCTTATCACTCTTTCCGCATCACCCTCACAGAAGAGAGATAGCCACTGCCCAAATTTCCCACCTTTTTTCAAACATTCTCAATATGATATCTTCGTGAAAAAGTTAAGGTATTGATGTTGGAATAGTTGTTTGAAAAATATGTTGGTTTGTACAACCTTTCATCTTCTCTGTTATTCTTAGTTTTTCGTAATGATCTGTAGGGGTTGGGCCACTGCACCATATTGTCCTAAAAGGCGGAGATTGTACACCAAAAAAGAAATTAATCCACATGTTACAACGTTGTTAAAAAGGGCAAGACGTATGAAAGTAGTGAATTATGCTAATAAGCAATTTAGATTGGGAGAGACGTAATTAAATTTTATTATTTAATTTGAAGATTTCCAATTAAATAATAATAAATCTACATTTATTATATTATATATTGATTGGAAGGCTTTCTAACAATGGTCACTTCTTTCCGTTAGATCCTCTTTGGCCTTTGGGATGCCTACTACTTTCTTATATTATTATAGTTGGGCCTGCTACTTGTTGGCATGTTGGGTTTAAACAAATTTTGATGTGTTTGTTTTTTTATTTTTTTTTTATTTTTTATTTATCTCGCAGTTGGAGTCTATGGAATAAGAAATAAATTTGATAGCTTGACAAATGTGGTAGAGAAAAGATTAATCTCTCCTACCTTACAGAACTGGTGGTCAAGATCAACACCTACAAGAATTTTTTTGTAGAATATTATCAAAACTAATAGAAGGACAAGAAAGAATGTATAGTAAGAACCTTGACAAAAACAACCACTGAAACTTGAAACATTGTTTGTAGGAAGAGAAAATTATGTTTCTTTTCTCCAAACATGTATGTTAATATATTATAGTTTAATGAATATGTTTTCCTATTATCATATGTGGTTTCATACTCTAACAAAACATTTGCCAAGAATTCACAATGTTTTATTATTGAGTGAAAGATTTGCCAAGATCTTACAAGATTTTATAATTCAATGAAAGATTAGCCATGAATTTACAAGATAATATAATTTGGTGAGAGATTCACCAAAAAAATTATATTTACATATTATATTATTGATAAAATTGCCTCCCATTTTTCCTATGTATCATGGGGATTCACCCATTTATTATACATATAAATTTAGGGTGGTTCTTAAAATTTTCCCTATCCCTCTCTGGTTCTTTCTAATCTATCAATTTCCTCTCCAATTTGATCACCATGTTAGAACCTCCATATTCTATGAATAACCCAAGTTCAGTCATCAGAGCTTCAATGAGGAGGCTCACATTACAGTTTATATCTATGACTTGTGCATCTAGCCACACAAATCTTTCCTTTGTAGTATTTGGATGGTTACTGATACATTCATCAACCATTGCTAAGGTTTCATGACTTTCAGTTTAGTTGATCTAGACCACCCTAAAAATTCCCACAATATACCTAAATAAATCTATTCTTTTACCAATATGATTCACAAACTACCATAGACATTCTGCTGGACAGTTCGTCACAATAGATATAATGAAATTAGACTTAAAATCCAAAATCTACAAAATGAGGGTTAACTTGTCCTTAGAATTCTAGATTAATTAATTATTGTGTTATGCTTATGCATGCAATAGATAAAATATGTAGAAAATATAGAACAATAGTATAAAAATCACAAACCAAAATTGACAAAAGATATAACTTGGGAAACCCTTTTAGGAAAAAACCCCGGTTGGAAGGTGAGACTAATTTTCTCTATTTCTCTGAATGGAAGATGGGTGCAAATACAAAGAAGTGATACCTGTTTCCCATCAATTGTTATAGTGCACAAATCCTCTTTATTTTCTCTCTCCCTATCCACTCTCATCTACCCTGCTCATTTATGGAACAAAATTCCCTTGAATAGAATGGAACCCCTTTTTCTCCAAATAGCTTGGTTGTAACACAACCTGATAGCCTACAAGTGTTAAGTTCAACTCCTTTAAATTTTAAAGAGAGTTACAATATGGAATTTGCTGGGTTTTGAAAATGTCATTCATTTCCATTACACTTTCACTATTATGTCCATTATATCACTTCCATTTCACTACTATGTCACTACATTCATCTCAATTTCATTATCATTGGCCCACATTTATGTTTTTCCAAACTTTATTAATTCTTTGCCTTTTAAAGTGAATTTGTGGTTAAAAATTAGAAAATAATGTGCATATGCTTATACCTAACAAGTGGGTTGAGATTGTTGACATGTGTAGGTTGAAATGAGGCTTCTAGAAGACCCTTATGTGGCACTCTAAGGCTAAATTCGAATTTGAGTGGAAAGAATCATGGGATGATGAGAATATGTGTCACATCTCCTAATTGTATTGAAACTCTAAGAAGACATGTGTCTTATTAGTTCCTTTTTTGATTAGGACTCTAGAGGTAGAGGGAGAGATTCATGGACTCTCATTAATGAGATGGCTTCTCATCTTTTTGTATAAATAAGAGATCTCTCTCCTTCATTAGTTAGTCTTAGCTTGTTAGCTTGTGAGATGGCTTTGGAAAGCTTTAGAGAGCTTTGTTGTACTTTTTTATTTTGAAGAATTTGAATAAAACTTTGATGTTCCCAACATGGAAGGAGATGTGAAGTAGATGTCATGGAACACATTAGAATGTAAGGTAGAGTAGATTTTATTTTGTAATTTTACTTTGATTTCATTATGTCATTTTATTGTTTTCAAGCTTGATAGATTAGATTTTCCATTCATGCAATTTGAATTCATGCAAGTGTGTTCAACCGGTTGATTGTATATTAGTTTTTGCATCAAATATTGACATGAGATTTACCTCTCTGCTGACTTTGTTTTTTTTAGCTTTTCAATTTCAGTTATGCTCTGATTTCAGTCTTATTCATTTGCTTTGTTAGTTAGTTTAGATATCAAATTCCTCATATCATTGACATTATCTCCTAAAGCCATAGCTTAGACTATCTGGTGAGCTATCAGACTATGAATGATGTGATTTGATTTTAGCTTTATTTTTCTGCATTTAAATATCAAATTCCTCATATCATTGACGTTATCTCCTAAAACCATAGATTAGACTACTTGGCGAACTATCAGACTATGAATGATGTGATTTGATTTTAGTTTTACTTTTCTTCAATTAGATATCAAATTCCTCATATCATTGACGTTATGTCCTAAAGCCATAACTTAGACTACCTGGTGAGCTATCAGACTATGAATGATGTGATTTGATTTTAGTTTTACTTTTCTGCAATTAGATATCAAACTACTTATATCATTGATGCTATCTCCTAAATCCATAGCTTAGACTACCTGGCGAGCTATCGAACTATGAATGATGTGATTTGATTTTAGCTTTATTTTTCTGCAATTAGATATCAAATTCCTCATATCATTGACGTTATCTCCTAAAGCCATATCTTAGACTACCTGGAGAGCTATCGGACTATGAATGATGTGATTTGATTTTAGTTTAACTTTTCTGCAATTAGATATCAAATTCTTCATATCATTGACGTTATTTCCTAAAGCCATAGCTTAGACTACCTGGCGAGCTATCGGACTATTAATGATGTGATTTGATTTTAGTTTTACTTTTCTGCAATTAGATATCAAACTGCTCATATCATTGACGTTATCTCCTAAATCCATAACTTAGACTACCTAGCAAGCTATCGGACTATGAATGATGTGATTTGATTTTAGTTTTACTTTTCTGCAATTAGATATCAAATTCCACATATCATTGACGTTATCTCCTAAAGCCATAGCTTAGACTACCTGGCGAGCTATCGGACTATGAATGATGTGATTTGATTTTAGTTTTATTTTTCTGCAATTAGATATCAAACTGCTCATATCATTGGCGTTACCTCCTAAAGCCATAGCTTAGACTACCTGGTGAGCTATCGGATTATGAATGATGTGATTTGATTTTACTTTTATTAGTTTGCAGTTTTTGATTTGTTTGAGTGCAATAGCTTAACTTTTATTTCTGTATTTAGATAAGCAGTAGAGACAATGATTTCATGATCAGTATTTCATCTTTTGTTTGATTTAAGTAGCTACATATTTACACTTTTGTTCAAGTATTGATTTGATCAATAGCATGTTTTGAGATCTTTTGAAGCGCTAAGTTTTGGAAGTTACCATTAGGGACATAAAACTTGTCTTGAAATCTCTATCCATACTTAACCTTTAGAAGTATTCTTAAGACCTTAGAATATGATTTCCATTTGCATTAAACACTTTAGGGAACCAACAAGAACAAAACCCCAAAAACAACATAAACTATAAAACAACGAAGTAAGAAAAAGGTTAATTAAGCACATATGGTGCACCACACTTCATCAATTTATGATACCCGGATTGATAATTTATGTAGAGCAATTTAAGATGTTAAATTGACTAGACATTTTTGGCGCCGTTGCGGGAAGTGTAATTAGGAGCGCTTATTTCTTAAATCTATTTTTTTTAATATTTTGAGTAGCTCTCCCCTGCACTTTGTGTAATTCTAGGTCAAAAAAGATTGTTATAACAATAATTATCATAATTATATCTTGATATGCTCTCCTCCTTCACTTTGTGTGATCTGGAGGATTAGAAAAAGAATGCTAGTAAAAAGAAAAGGAACCAAATAACTTCATCATTTCATTTATTAAATAAATAATAAATAAAAATCCTTTTTTGTTTATGCTATATATGTTATTTTTAATTTTTTGAAGTTAACAATAATTTATTACAAACATTTTAAAAATACTTGTAAAAATAATCTAATTTTTTTATTTTTGTTTAGTAAATATATTTGTATTTTTTTTATTTTGGAAATAAACATTGTATTTTAAAATATAATAATAAACCCAACTCTATTGAAACACATGGGCTAGGCATAAATTTTCTTTTTGCGAAACGAAAATGAAGTATAACAAGGGATTGCACTCAAAGTATAAACAATAAATTAAGGATTGAACTCGTGAAACGAAGAGCCAAGAAAATGAATTGTGACATGCAGCTACGGTGAATTGATGCTTATCCTTAGTTCAGCTTCAACAAACCTACAATATAAAATTTATTCCATTAAAGCCGAGCTCAATAGTGGAATTTCAAAATGCAGATCAAAATCACATAAACAGGGGTGTTGATTTAGGTAAATCTAACGGACACATGCTATCTTTAAGCGCATACAATCAAAGAAAATCTCCATGTGGTAAGTTATCGCAACTATGACTGTTCATAATGCTTCTGTAAGAATTTTCCAAGACACTCACCAACAACGGACCTGCAAATGAAAAAAATTCAACCATAATAATTCACAAAAACGCAAAATAGAGAAAAACGTCAAACTTTGAATGCATGATCTGGCCAAATGGAGATGAATTTGGGAAAAATAAAACATGGGTTTTTTCGCCAGTAGGGTCAATTAGATAACCTAAAAACGATTTTGAGAAATTCGTGGCGGTTTGAGAGAATTTCTCGGTTCTCTAAAGCCTCTTTTTGCTTGTCGCGTGAAGAAAAACGGATTTTTACAAGCTGTGATATAATTCGGCAAGAGAATTTCAATTTGGAGTCAACTATGTGGTAAAAATCAATCATGATTACACATCTCTTGTTTTAAATAATTCATCTAACAGCTGTTTAACAACAAGCTCAATTGAATACAACTCTGTTTAACTCCATTATGTGAACCAATTGTATACGGCTCTTCGCAGCCGATTAATAAGATGTGGAAAATTATTCAACATGGTAATTTATTCAAAATCGCTGTTAAGGACCCCAAGGTGGATGCCGTGATCTATTTGGTTGAATCCGTAGATAGTTTTTTTAGACAGTTTCATGCTGCATATGTGGACGTTGTGTCAAATCCTTTCCATGTACCACGAAAGAGAATCACCTCATGTGCTTTTGCTGAAAGAGTCAGTACGATAATGAGATTGTTTGGGACATCAACAACAATATAGGCTTCCCTATCCGTCCTATTTGAGTTTCTCTCAAGTTCAATTAGTTAAGGCATTTTAGCTTTATTGAATTTTAGCTTCTGTCGTGCCTTCACAATATTTTTCCTTGTCTGCACTCTAGAGTGCATGCATATACTTCATAGTAAGATTGTCATCTGCTCTAAATTCACCACACGGATAGGTTTCTATTGACGATTTTGAAATGTGAGCATCTTGAAACGAAAATATGTTTCATATTTGTGGAGGTTAAATTTGATCATTGGTCATGGGATAGGAAGACTTCGGCACCTTGAATTTCTTTTGGCTGATGGTATAAACTATAAATGTCACACGCAAACAGCCTAAATCTATGTTCAATGGATTTGTATTATATGAATATCAAAAGGCATGCGATGATATAAAATTTGTCAGCACAGTTTTTTTTTTTATTTAAAAAATAAATAAATAAAATTGAATCAATGAAATCAATAAGTTATTTGCTCACTTTTTTGAAGGTTTTGATTAGTTTTGGACTGATGATGAAAGATGAATGGCTAATTTTTTATTCAAGATTTTTAGCTACAGAAACTGTGCACATTCCACAACTAAAGTCCAATTCCGTAGCTGCTCTCCAATTCCGCCGCTGTTCTCCAATTTCGCAGCTGAAAAAAAACCTCATTGTTTAAATCAACGTAACTTTCTCATACAAAATCATATTGTGATGATTCAAGTATCATTGAAAAAATCTCAACAAGATCTACACAATGAGAAATCCATCATTAGAGTTTGAAATGGTGAATAATGAAATAAATTGCTGAAAAGAAGCAACATCAACTTGAGGCACTAATTGCAAAACAGGGATAAATTCTTTTGATTTTTTTCTTTGAGAACTTGTTTCATTAATACAAATTCTTAGTTTTGTGTGTAAATATCATAACTAGAGAGATTGGCTATCTCTCTCCATTGATAATCTTACATTCCATTGCAGAAGAAGTATTAGTTTTTTTGCAGGCTCTAGGAAGAAGGACAAATGACTATAAGAGAATGGTGTCTCTCTAAGAGACCAATTTGTTTCATAAGAGAATGATCAGTAGCAAAGAGGAAATATGCTGATGAAAAATCAGATCCAAACACTTGAAAAACTTTTAGATACTATTGTCTCCATCACACCCATACTTCATAATAAACCATTCACCTCATTTCACTTCATATTTTCCATTTACATTCACATACACTTTCCATCTCTTCTTATCCATTCATAACCCACAAATAAAAGCAAGAGGCTCATTCACATGCTTATTGCCCATTGCCATTTCTGCTCTCCATTGCCATCTTCCAATTTCATCTTCCCTTTTCTATCATTTTCATTCTGCAAATAAGCCCTACTTTAATGCAAATTATTGAGTCCATAGTCCTTTGGGTCTAAGTTCCTTGTAAAGACACCTTGAGGTTTGCATGCCTTAATGGCAAGTTCTCATGCTGACAAACAATGGGAATACATTAATTTCCCTTGTTCGTTAGATCTTCTAGGTGACTCGACATCGGAAAATTTATTCGTACTTAGCAAGATGTGTTGGAGTATCTTGACTCTCATTGTCATCAATGGTGAGAGTTTTCGTGTTGACTAGTGAAATCCATTAATGGTCGCTAAGTCAACAATTTCCTGCTATGTTCGACATCAGAACATTTTTTTCACATGGTAGGAATTATGTCAATGAGTTTTGAAGACATGAAGACTATTATTTTCAACATTTTTGAGCAGATTCAACAAGTTTTAGTAGAAGCAATAACAAGTCATCATAACTCTTTATCCATGACTCTTTTTATTCAACCACTTGAAGAAGAATATGATTAGAATTTTGAAGCCACCACATATACCACTCATCCATTCCAAAGGGTAAGTTAAGGTACGTCATTTTCTAACTTTTGACCATAAAATTCCATAAAAGCCTAGAAAGATAATTGTTAGAAAAACATTTCTCTTCCTCATTTCATAAAATTGCCAATACCATCAGTTTGTGGGGG
>APFE030595380.1:0-100374 GCA_000404065.3 Pinus taeda | reverse complement strand
TTGGGGGGGGGGGGGATACATTCATCTTCATATCTTACCATGTCCATATCATACTCAGGATCCCACATACTTCTAACATATATTAACTATTACATTGTTATTATGAGCATACAATGGCTTTTCAAAAATTGCTTAAAGGATAAATTGGATACAAACAAAATCATGGTTGTCACACAAGAACCAACCATCATGAAATCCAATAAAGATATACTTTGCAACAATAATCAAAATATCATTATGCAAAGTTCAAAGATCAAAATAGAATGCAAAAAAAATGGTTGAAACACAAGAACCAACCATGTTGCAATTCAAGTAAAACATTTTGCAGAAATATGAAGTTATCAAATGATATCATGCAAAGTTAAGCCAAAGCTCAAGGATCAAAAGAGTTAATGTAATATATATTGCATGAGGACATGCAATAACTTCAGGTGGGGGGTATGTTGAGTCTTGAAAATGTCATTCATTTCCATTACATTTTCACTATTATGTCCATTATATCACTTCCATTTCACTACTATGTCACTACATTCATCCCACTTTCATTATCATTGGGCCACATTTATGTTTTTCCAAACTTTATTAATTCTTAGCTTTTTTAAGTGAATTTGTGGTTAAAAATTAGAAAATAATGTGCATATTCTTATACCTAACAAGTGGGTTGAGATTGTTGACATGTGTAGGTTGAAAGGAGGCTTCCAAAAGACCCTTATGTGGCACTCTAAGGCCAAATTCGAATTTGAGTGGAAAGAATAATGGGATCATGAGGATATGTGTCAAATCTCCTATTTGTATTGAAACTCTAAGAAAACATATGTCTTATCAGTTCCTATTTTGATTAGGACTCTAGAGGTAGAGGGAGAGATTCATGGATTCTCATTAATGAGATGGCTTCTCATCTTTTTGTATAAATAGGAGATCTCTCTCCTTCATTAGTTAGTCTTAGCTTGTTAGCTTGTGAGATGGCTTTGGAAAGATTTAGAGAGATTTGTTGTACTTTCTAATTTTGAAGAATTTGAATAAAGCTTTGATGTTCTCAATATGGAAGGAGATGTGAAGTAGATGTCATGGAGCACATTAGAATGTAAGGTAGAGTAGATTTTATTTTGTAATTTTACTTTTATTTCATTATGTCATTTTATTGCTTTCAAGCTTGATAGATTAGATTTCCATTCATGCAATTTTATTTCATGTAGGTGTGTTCAACAGGTTGATTGTGGATTAGTTTTTTCATCAAAGAGTGACATGAGATTTACCTCTCTGCTGACTTTGTTTTTTTAGCTTTTCAATTTTAGTTATGCTTTGATTTTAGTCTTATTCATTTGCTTTGTTAGATAGTTTAGATATCAAATTCCTCATATCATTGACGTTATCTCCTAAAGCCATAGCTTAGACTACCTGGTGAGCTATCGAACTATGAATGATGCGATTTGATTTTAGTTTTACTTTTCAATGATCTTCAATCTTGAATAGTGGTCAAAAACTTGTGTCCCTTCGCTTTCTCTTGACTGATCAATTTGTGAGTTCAACTACAAGAGAGTCTTTAGGCATGCTTCCCTTCTTCTTCTCCTTCTCCATCATCTTTCCATGACATGATAAGGTACCTGTTCCTGCAATTCACTCATGACGAGATGACATCAATACGAAAACCCCCTAGTCTAAGATGATGCATTCTAATCCACCATTTGAGCCCGAAACAAGTGACAGGTTGGGAAGAGGGACTCAGTGATTACGCAGTTCCAATAGTCATGGGGAAGAACCTTAGCTCTTATACAGCGCAGTGCGCATCTCATGGAGGTCTGAAGGACAAAATTACATAGTTTCTGGAACTAGTGGGGTCAGGCTGAGGGAATGGACACTGGGAGAGACAACTACATAGTTTTGGGAGTTAAGGGAGGATTGGCGTTTGCACAATTCAAGCACTCAGGGGATGAGCTTGAGGCTTGAATATGAAAAGTGCACAATTAAGGCCATGTTGGATGACATAACTACACAATTTTGGGGGTCAAGGTCAAGACTTCGACACAAAAACTACGCAGTGCAACAACCCTGGGAGACAGGGACTGCGTATTCCGTAGTATCAAGCAAAAAGTTCATAGCTTAGAGGGCTGATACTGCACAGTGTGTAGTTAAGTTGGGGTCTGATGAAGCTAAGTTGCTTGGTTGGGAAGGGTTTCCAAAAATGGCTAAGTGTGGGATGAGTGATGAACCTTAACTGTGATCACACACTTAGCATACTTTGACGAAGCAACAACATATATCATACGAACACATGAACAAAGCATTTCCCTCTATGTGACTACCTTACGACAAGATACAACAAGTGTGACACTTAAGATGGAGTTTGAGACGATCGTGACAACACTTGTGCGACAATGCTCAAGAGTTTGTGTATAGGTGTTTTTATTGCTCCAAGAAACTCTCCTAGGTTGTAGCTTGGAGATGCCTAGTAACATATAATCTTCAATATTGTTCTAGGAACTATTGGAATGGATGAAGGTTTGGATCAAGCTAGATAACCATTTCAACTCTGTTTCCACTCTAGACATGCACGAACACCCTCAGCTTGACAAAGCTTTAGACCACTAATGCTAAAATTTTTATAGATTTAATAGATAGATGGAGAATACTAACTGTACCAGCGGATGCATACATAAAATTATGAATGGCTGGCTATAGGAGGTAAATGAAACTTGATTGGATTAAAAAATTGTTCATATCGGATCATTGGTTCTGAAGATATAATAATATTTGCAAATTTAATTTATCAACACAAAGATAAGATGACAGTTATTTGGCATTAGACACAAAAGAAACGTGGATAACCTATTCAATTGCAAATCTAATTTATCAATCCAGAGATAAGATGACAATTATCTGGCATTAGACACAAAAGAAATCATGAATAGACTTATCCAAGTGCAAGATTAGAATAGAAGGAAAATGGACATTGAACATGTAACAAAAAAATAAGCTTGTATTACTGGAATGAAGATGAGAAGCTGCAAGGAATAGAGTATCCACAGTCTCCAGAAGTTGAACCTTTGTTTTTTCTAACTTTCAACCATTTATAGGCATTTTACAATGCTCTCGGGTTCTCTAAGGCTCAACATGTCTTAATCTATCCCCTCTGGCTTCTAACTGCTTCATGCCATAATTAGACCAGCACAAGCATAGGGGCATTGTTTTTGACAAACACAGTAACCAATTTTGATCACTTCGCTGCTTTGTCAAGTGGCTCAAACGTGTTGTGATGTTTCACGATCATTTTTGTTCATTCGGCTGCATCATGCTACTGGTTTTTCCCCTTTCGGCCATGCTTTATGTTATTCTAGTTCAACTAACTGCCTACCATATATACTGACAAAGCCAACCACCTTCCTCCCTGGGTGGCTGATGGGAAGTGGGGGTACGAGGCATATGGGCCGTTGGATTGAGGGATCGATGGTTAGGATGGTGGAGAGGAAATGGAGGGTGGACTATGGTGATGGTGAATGAGGGCCATTGGATCGAGGGAAATGGATGGTGGAGATCGAACGTCAAAGGCCTAGAATCATGGCAGGATTGGAAAAAGTCTGAGCCATCAGATCTCAGATGAGTAGATCGGACGACTATCGGGCGGAGGAGGTGCGTAGGAGATAACGCCCGGCGGCAGTTTCATTTGGGTGGAAATGATTTCTATTAGGCACTCATCGGGCGTAAGCGGTAAAGGCCAGAGTTCGCCCGATACCATTCATTGCATGCCACGTAGCAGAGGATGAGAGAGAAAAACTGCCTTTATTGGGCAGGTATTCCTCTCGCTAGTTGCCCGTGTGATATGAGTGACAGCCGTTAGATCTAGCTAGAGTGATCTAATGGTGCGTTGAGTATGGAGCATGATTGTTTAGAGGTTTTTGTTTTAGCCAAATGTACACCATAGGAAGTTTGTGCACCCCTCCACGCGGGGGGCGGGGGGGGAGTGCGGGGGGGACTTGTCCCCTCGCGGGGTTTAGGGGGGCGATCCCCCTCGGCTAGGGGGTCTGGGGGCTAGTGGTCCCTTGGCGGGGGTTTCGGGGGCAACACCCCCAAAGCTAAAAACAAATGTAAAATTGCCTTGTAAAAGTATAGTAATTTCTAGTCAATCTGGGCCATTCATTAAGCGGAAGATTTGACGGTAGAACTTATGTTTAGTTTAGGGTTTTTTGCCCTATAAGGCAACCCCTCTCTTTGTATGAGGGCATTGTAATTGAGGCTGTGTAATAGATATGTATTCTTTGAGCGAGAAACAAAGAGGTGAGACTGTGAGAGAAAATAGAGGATATTACAGTGGATTTGTTGTAGGTTGTGTTTCTTCATTTTGCTGGATAATAGAAAGGAAGGACTAGTTGTTCAGGGTGGACATAGCCCAAACTAGGTGAACCACATATATTTGTGTCTCTCTTCTTTTATGTGTTCTCTGTGTTTATATTTTTGCAATATTTTATGTGTTCCATTGCTCCATAATATATAATTTTCTAACACGGTGAAGATCGATCTAGCAGGTCTCACTGGTCGGGGGCAATGTGGGTCGTCAAATTAGTGGGGGGAAATCGACGGTGGAGGGACATGGAGGTACGAGATGTCCTTAAGAAATGTGTGGAGGGCACGTATGGGCAGAAATGTAAGGTTTCCGAGGGTTTTGGGGTTAATTTACTTAAAGCTAAGGTGAAAGAGGGTTTTGTTATGATGTGAGGGTCAGGTTAGGATATGAGCATAATAGAATGTAAGTAGAAGAGTAGGGAAATGGGGTGATGGTGGCCTGTGTGGGAACTTTTCCATGACAACAAAGTGATCCATTTTCCTCCTTTGGCCTTCAAAATAGCGGCGCTGTACCTTAGGGCTAACACTAGCTCCTTCTAGGGATGAAAGCCTCCTTGTGAGGTTTCAAGAACTGTGGACCGCTGCCTTTCTAGTAAAACCAAAATCAAATCTTCCTCCTAGTGTTCCATTGGGCATGGAGTCTATTTTGCATAAAAATAAAAACTGAAAAACATATTTACAGTACCAAGGTTTTAAAGCCTGAAATGAAATAATGTTTCAAAAACCGCCCGTTGACTGGGCTACCAAAAACATCTCCTCCTTCCAGACTATGCAGAATAAAGGTAATGTTTTGTTGAATTTGAGCGATAACAAACGGACCTGTCCATGAGGATTCAAACTTACCATGACTACCTTTCGTTTCCTTAAATGCATCCCATTTGAGAACCCAGTCACCAACTTGGAAATTGTCCATTTTTGCCTTCCTGTCAAAAGTTTCTTTGATTTTCTTCTAATGATATTTTAACTTCTCAACCAGCTGCTCCCTGATCTACTGTAGTTCAACCAGGTTATTCATTCTTCTTACCATGTCATTCTCTTCATATTGGTCTTCTTGCGGGAATTTGGCTACACGGAGAATCAGATGGATAGGAAAAATAGCAACAGTGCCATAAACCGACTTAAATGGAGAATTTCCTATGGATTTCTTGTTGGTAACCCTATCAGCCCATATTGCAAACTTCAACTTGGAATCCCAGTTATTTTTGTTGTCTTCCAACAATTTTTTGATTATCCTTACAAGACTCTTGTTAGATGATTCTGCCAGGCCATTGCCTTGAGGATAATATGAGGCAGAATGCACCAACTAAATGCACATGGATTCACACGTGTCTACCAATTCTTTTCCCCTGAAAGCTGCTGCATTATCAATGACTAATTTGGTTCGGCAACCAAATCTAGTGAAAATATTCTCATTTACAAACTTAATGACAACCTAGTGATTAGCATTCTTAGTAGGTATAGCCTCAATCCATTTGGTGAAATAATTAGTGGCCACTGAGATCCATTTATGCTTGTCACTGGAGTGTGGATTAATCTCACCTATGAAGTCCAAGCCCCACTGCTGGAAGGGACCATTGACATGTACTAGCTTCAAAGGCAGATATTTTAGCTATTGTCTTCCTGCAAACCTCTGAAATTTGTCATAAGACTTCACAAAAGAAAATACATCAAAGAACAAAGTAGGCCAATAATACCCAACTCTCAGGATCTTGTGGGTTGTTGTTTTCCAATAATGATGCCCTCCACAGATGCTAGAATGGAATTGGTGGATGACTTCCACAGATTGTCCTTTATCTAGACATCTTAAGAGGATTCTTGATGGGTCTTTCCAATAAAGTAGATTTTTATTAATACAGAATTTGGTTGGTCTAAGTTTAATGGCTCAAACTTGACTTGAGCTAAGCCCTGGAGGGACCTCTATCTTCTACAAAAAATAAACTATAATGGAATACCATTCACAGGTGGCTAGATTTTCAGCCAAAGATTGATTCTGCTCTTGCTCTTCTGCCGCTTTCTTTGTCTGCTCACCATCTGAAATTGAACTCATGAAACTTATGTCCAACAAACTGAAATTTTCCTTAGCCATGAGCTTAGCCAAGCCTTGGCCTTTGACTAGCTTGGTGGGCTTCACCCCTATGTTGAACTTTATGAACTTTGCAATCCATTTAGATCTCTTTCCGTCAATATCTGGCTGAGTTAGGACATGTTTTATTGAAGCTGAAGGTACATATGCTATCACCTTGGAATGAAGAATATAAATTTTGAATGCCTTCAAAGATTTTATGAGAGCATAAGCTTGTTTTTCAATAAGGTCATACCTTAGTTCAGCATCCCTCAAAGTTTTGCTGAAAAAGGCCACAGGCTGCTCTATAACTTCATCATTTTTTTGCAATAGAACTGCTGCAAGTGTATCATAAGAGGAAAAAGAGAAGATATAAAACTCCTTGGTGTAATCTAGACTGATTAGAGTGGGAGCTTCCATGATACCTTGTTTAATGGCTTCAAAATAGCTATTTGCAGCATCTGTCCATTTTATTTCTAATCCTTTATTCAGCATGGAAGTGATGTGCTTTACTAGCTTTGCAAAGTTTGGAATGAACCTCCTGATAAAGTTAATCTTACTCAGGAAAGATTGAATGTCCCTTTTTGACCTTGGGATGGACAATGTCTGAATTGATTGAACTCTAGTTGGATCAATCTTCACACCTTTAACAGAAACAATATGTCCAAAAGTTTTCCTTCTTCTAGAGCAAACTGTGATTTCTTTGGGTTCACAGAAATTCCAAACTGTTTGCACTTTAGAAACACCTTCTTCAAGTGCTACAAATGGTCCTTGTGAAATCTGGAAAAAACTGTTATGTCATCAAGGTAAATAAGGACAAACTTGTCCTTCTCTCCCATAAAGGCTATGTCCATGGCCCTCTGAAAAGTAGCCCCAACATTCATTAGTCCAAAAGGCATCTTGGATTACATGAAAGTGCCCCAAGGAGTAGTGAAGGCGGTCTTTTCTTGATCTTCTTGGTGCACACAATCTGATTGTAACCTAAAAATCCATCTAAGAAAGACATGACTCTATCCCCTGAAACTTTTTGCAACAAGTGCTCCATCTTAGGTAGGGGGTAGTTGTCCTTTCTAGAGAATTTGTTCAGATTCCAGAAGTCAATGCATAGCTTGATTTCCCCATTCTTATTTCTGACTACCACCAAATTAGCTATCCACTTTAAATACCTTAGGGGAACTATGATCTTGGCATCCAACAATTTTTTAATTTCCTTTTCAATCAAAAGTAGCAAGAGAGTGCTGATAGGTCTTAGCTTTTGCTTAAAAGGGATGGTGTCCTTCTCCAATGGGATATTATGTTGAATGATGTTTGTGTCATAGGTCTTAAGATCATTGTACTCCTAAACAAAGACACCAACGAACTGCTTCATCAGGGTGCAATACTCAGAATTCTAGGCAGCAGACAAGTGGGTGGATAGATTTATGTATTTTGGATGATCTGGGCTCCCTACATTATGTCTGTGAACTGCAGACTCATTTTCTTTTTTGGTAGGCTTGTAAGGTACATCATTATGGTCAAACAACTTTTCTAAGGGAACCAATCCTTTGGGTATATGGTTACTCGGTAGCTGGACAATGTTATCCTGGCCAATCTTGCTCTCTAGCTCAGTCTGGTTGCATTCTTCAATGATTTCATTTTCTTGGTCAATGTGCATTTCAGAAAATTCACCAATGACTTGTAAAAACCTATTAATCTCCTCATCATCTTCAAAAAAATTTCAGTATTTGACATTGTTAAGAAGAGATGGTCTATATTTCACTTGAACTTCATAAGTCAATTTAGGAGGCAAAGGGGGAATAAATGTGCTTGCAGACACAACAAGGGAATCGGCAAGTTGGTTCTTCATTCTAGGGATGTAAGAAATGCTGAAATTATCAAAGGAACCCTTGAGCTTCCATACCTCAACCCTGTATGCTGTCTTCCTTAGATGCTTTGCTTGGAAAGTTTTGTTCACTTGCTGAATGATAAGGTCTGCATCTCCAAACACCTTTAGACCTTTGATGCCCATCTCTTTAGCAGAGTTTAAGCCCAATATCAAAGCTTTGTACTCTGCTATGTTATTAGTGACTTGAAAAGTTAACTTGAAAGATAAATGAATGAAATGAATTCTTGTGTGGGGGATACAAGGAATACACCTGCCCCTACAACCTCCTTAGAGCAAGCTCCATCAAAGAACATGTCCGAAATTTGTGGGCCTTCTTCCTCTATGATTTGGCAAACTGGTTTCCTAAACTGCATGGAGGCCAACTGGGATTCTTCAATTTGAATAATACAGGCTCCAAAATCAGTGTCAACAACGTAGATGGGATGATTAGTGGGATTCTTCTCATCACTGATGATATAAGCCAACTGAGCTTCTCTGTATAATCTCCTACTCTCACCTCCAAAAACTGGGAAAGTAGCATAAAACATATCATTTTGCAATGTTCCACCTCATCTCTTGATCCAACCTCGGGAAAGCAACATGCCAAACTTGGGGGGCACATCTACTACCACAATATCCATCATCATGCTCTTCATAGGTAGTTGAGACAAGGTGATGGCTAGATCTTTGATTATTCCCCAACATTTCACTTTTCTAGAGTCAAACGAAAACATGTCAAGATAAGACTTGGTAATGTCAAGACCCAACTCATCCATGACAACCTTGGGCATTAGATTATGGCTCCAGAAGGTAGTTGTGAATGATTTTGTCATGAATAGTCAAAGAGACATAGAATGATGGGGAGTTGTCATCATAGTTTTCCATCGTTGGGCCGAGAACAATAGTTGGCTTGTCATCTTGTAGGTTTACATAGTCAATGAGGCTTGGATGGAATTGGGCTCAAGGGCCTCTAGGATAGATCTCTTGAAGGACTCATTCTTTACTAGTTCAACCAGAGGTATAGGTATCCTTAGCTTCTGAATTTCTAATTGAAAACTGAAAGGAGAAGGAGACTTGTCAAGGCCTCTTACCTTGTGAGTTGGAGCTTTTAGGACGATAAGATCAATTGTTGGTCACTTCTGCTTATTAGTTTGCTGTTCTACAAGCACAACAACTCTTTGAACAAGGTTTTCCTTGGCATTATTCATCTTCGAGCTCAGGTTATATCTTTGCTAATCTTCAGTATGTAGAACAGCCTCACCATCCGACTCTTGACTAAACTGGTCATTGGATAATGACTTTTCATAGGAAGCTAAGGTCAAAAAGGAGGCACTGCCTTTGTCTTCCATACAATGGATCTCATCATCTTCTACAAACTGCTCCTCTTCCATGACTACATTCTGGAAAGGGGTTTTCACCCTTTGGTCTTCATTGGCATATTTTCTTCTTTGTAGAATCTGCAACTGCTCATTAGCTATTCTATATGGATTTGGATTTCTAGGAGCAAAGGTATTAGGAACTCTTCCTTTTCCAGGGTGCTGCTCCACCTTTAACTTGGAGATTTCAGAGGATAATGACTCTATCATCTTAGTCATTTTATCTATCTTAGGGTCTGAAGATGATGAAGATTCGCCTCTATGTCTCCTTATATCAACACTACCTCTGAACTTCTCTACAGCCATGATGTTTGATTCTACTTCCAAGGCTGCATCCTACATATTAGCCAAAGTAGCACATTGCCTATCCCTCAACTGTAGGCAGAAGTCAGAGTCAAAAGCACTGGCATAGGTGAGTTTAGCAGAGGTAGTGGTGGGTTTTAGTTCAACTGGTATCTTGTTGTACATTCGGTTAAACCTCTTATTAAAATCAAACAACAACTCACCATTTTCCCCTTTTAAGTTGCCAAGCTTGGTGTGGTAATGCAGTAGATCCTTCTTATCCCTCCAACGCTTTAGAAATGCATCATCTAAAGCATAAATATCTGCTATAGACCTTGGGGTCAATTCTCTGAACCATTTTCTAGCCTCTCCATCGAGGTTTTGGACCAAGACTCTCATCCAGACATCAACTTCACTAATGTCTAGGCTATCAACATAGCTATAGAATGATTCAAGGTGATCTTCAGCTGTAACACCTTCAGTCCCAGTGAACTTAGGCATATACATATGATATTCCTCAGTAGGCATGGCATTCAAAGGGGTGGGAAATACTAAAGGCCCGTACCTAGAAGCTATGATTCTTTCCACTTTGGTAGGTGCTTGTGGGCCTGCCATGGCTGTAGTGGCTATAGGAGTACTGGAAGTCTGAATGACAGAAGGCTGAGGAGTAACTGACAAGACTAAAGGAGTATGATGGATAGGAGGTGAGTTTTCCTTTAGGCTTACAACAAAAGGAGAACTTAAATAATAAGGAGCTTTATGAATCTCTAAGAGTTTTTCTTCACTGCTAGTATTAGATGATATACTCTTAACATGTATTTGTTCTATTACAGACCTTTTTTGAAGAAATATATAATATCGTTTAGGTTTACCTGCACCTGATGCTCCTTTCTGCAACGTCCTTCTTTCTTTGATGATATTTTCAGGATCAGGTACTGGATCAACATGTGGCTTCTAAGGATTTCTCCGAGTATGCCTCCCAAACTGAGCCAAAACTATGGAGTGGAGTCGCTAAAAGGTTCGACCTCTAGTAGATTCGCCAGATAGATTATTGCAACCAAAAAAGTGCCCAAACTTTGTCTATCATCAAAGCTGGATTTGTGTTGTCTCCCAGGGAAGCTGAGCTTGAGTCTCCTCTCCCCGAAAACGACGCCAATTATGTTATCACTCCAGGAAACTCTCCTAGGTTGTAGCTTGGAGATGCCTGGTAACATATAATATTCAATATTGTTCTAGGAACTATTGGAATGGATGAAGGTTTGGATCAAGCTAGATAACCACTTCAACTCTGTTTTCACTTCAGACATGCATGAACACCCTCAACTTGACAAGGATTTAGACCACTAATGCTCAACAATTTATAGATTTAATAGATAGATGGAGAATACTGACTGTACCAGTAGATGCATACATAAACATATATGAATGGCTAGCTATAGGAGGTAAATGAAACTTGCAAATCTAATTTATCAACACAAAGATAAGATGACAATTATATGGCATTAGACACAGAAGAAACATGGATAACCTATTCAATTGCAAATCCAATTTATCAATGCAGAGATAAGATGACGGTTATTTGGCATTAGACATAAAAGAAATCATGAATAGACTTATCCAAGTGCAGGCTTAGAATAGAAGGAAAATGGACATTGAACATGTAATAACAAAAGGAGCTTGTATTACTGGAATGAAGATGAGAAGCTACAAGGAACATAGTATCCACAGTCTCCAGAAGTTGAACCTTTGTTTTTTCTAACTTTCAACCATTTATAGGATTTTTACAATGCTCTCGGGATCTCTAAGGCTTGAGATGTCTTAATCTATCCCCTTTGGCTTCTAACTACTTCATGTCATAATTAGACCAGCACGAGGATAGGGGTACTATTTTTGACAAACACAGTAACCAATTTTGGTCACTTCGTTGCCCTGTCAGGGGGCTCGAATGTATTGTGATGTTTCACGATCATTTTTATTCATTTGGCTGCATCGTGTTGCTGATTTTTCCCCTTTCGATCATGCTTTCTATTATTCTAGTTCAACTGTCCACCTACCATAGATACTGACAGAACCAACCACCTTCCTCCCTGGGTGATTGATGGGAAGCGGGGGTACGAGGCATATAGGCCGTTAGATTGAGGGATCGATTGTCATGATGGTGGAGAGGCAGCGAAGGGTGGACTATGGTGATGGTGAACGAGGGCTGCTGGATCGAGGGAAATGGACGGTGGAGATTGAACATCTGAGGCCTGGAGCTGTGGCAAGATCAGAAAAAGTTTGAGCCATCAGATCTCAGATGAACAGATCGAACAGCTATTGGGCAGAGGAGGTGCGCAAGCGATAACACCCGGGGGCGGTTTCATTTGGGCGGAAATGGTTTCTATCGGGTGCTCATTGGGCGATAAATGGTAAAGGCTGGAGTCCGCCCAATGCCATTCATTGCATGCCACATAGCAGCGGATGAGAGAGAAAAACCACCTTTATCGGGTAGGTATTCCTCTCGCTAGTTGCTCATGTGATATGAGCGACAACTGTTAGATCTGGCGGGAGTGATCTAACGGTGAAGATCGATCGAGTAGGTCTCATCGATCAGGGGCAACGTGGGCTGTCAGATTGGTGGGGGGAAATCGACAACAGAGGGACATGGAGGTACGGGATGTCCTCGAGAAATGTGCGGAGGGCACGTATGGGTGGAAAGGTAAGGTTTTCAGGGGTTTTTGGGTTAATTTACTTAAAGCTAAGGTGAAAGAGGGTTTCATTATGATGCGAGGGTCAGGTTAGGATATGAGCGGAATAGAATGTAAGTAGAAGAGTAGGGAAATGGGGTGATGGTGGTCCGTGTGGGAACTTCTCCATGACAACAAAGTGGGCCATTTTCCTCCTTTGGCCTTCAAAATAGCAGAACTACACCTCAAGGCTAACAGGTGCGACAGATGTTTACATAGTTACAATAGCTCATATACACAAAGACAAACCTTTGAAACCATTAGAATAGGCTTGCAAACATTACACGAGAGCCAAACATACCAAAAGACAATAGTTAATCCAAAATGCAAAAGGGAATCAAGAACTATATGAAAGATCATGATATAAGTTTCAATGTTCATGACAACAATGTAAAAGGCCAAGGAAGGCTTTATAATTGAGTGTAAGCCAACATTTTGGAGGGTGTTGCAGCAACTACAACACTATCAAATCTAGCTTTAACCCTCTCATGTATGTTTTCTCTAGTACACCACCTCTACCAACACCCCACAGGGAATTTTTCTTATTTTTTGTTTATATTAATGATATAGGGAAGATCATGTCTCCTAACCCTCATAGAAAATTATTCTTTGTTTCTAATAAGATTTTACCATGTTTAAATCCTCTCTAATTTCCCTTTCTTCCACTAGGCAATATTGAAAAAACTATGGCAGGAAAATTCTAAAGTTTTCCTCCTTTTTGAAATCCCCTCCAATTGTCCTCTTTGCAACAAGGAGATATTGAAAAATAATGACAGAAATATTCTAATGCTATCTTGTTTTTCTCTAGGAAAATAGTATACCCATGCACGTATAACTGAGTGAACAAATAAATTTGGTCTAATTACTCACAATAGCCATTTTTATTGACAACTATGAAGTCCATTCATGTAGATCATATCACCTAAATTTTAAAACAGGGAATGGTTTTATGTGTCAAGTCGGTAATGTTGGTAAAAGGAAAACTATCATATTAAGCTCCACATTTTGTTCATTGAAACTTTGTGATAATTTCATTGATCAAATACTTTGTGATTGTAATTTATCTACTAAATTGTTAGTGCAGATAAGATTAGATTATTGCCTTGTTTGATCCAAATTTAAAAAAGAACGCAACAAATTACATATATAACCATAAATAAAAAGATGCAGCAGAAATAAAACTTTATTTCATTCATATCAAATACTGAAATATTCTTATAAACAAAATGGAAATAAGACTAGCTCGGGTGATGGTAGCTTATCTATGAGAAGAAATGTGACAACTCCATTCCTCTGAACTGTGTTACAATGAGGTTCGAAGGCCTATTTATTACTAAGAAACAATGAAAAATCCTAAACATCTAGAAACCTAACCCTAGGTGATGAAGTGCCAAAATTGTGGGCCTCGTTTGGGTAAATTGGTACATCAATTTTCCTGGGTCATAACTTTATCATAAGATCATTGCTTGGCTTTCATAATACGTCATTTCGAAGAGTAGGACAAAATCAAATGTGTGTCCTTATTTAGGTATTTTTAGTCTCTTTGTTTTGCCTAAAAACATTGTTTAGGGCCTCAAAATGGTTCCGGAAGATCAAGACCCGAAAAACTACCAAAAATAGTAAATTGTGCTACAATTAAGGAAACTGAAAAATTGAAATAAACAATGTTGGGGGTCCAAGTCGAATAGGAGGGTGGCCACCAATATCCACTTGGATCAGTCCTCCCCCCTTAGGAAGAAATGGTCCCCATTGCTTTGAGTGCTTCCATGAAAATGGGAAACTTCCGCTGAACTTGGTCCCTCATGAGCCATTTGCCTTGGTGCAAGAGTTGGCCAACTTTGACAACTTGATATAGTTGGATCTTTTACTGGCAATTGTTCTTGACGTATGTGTACATAATCCGATTGTGGCATGTTCCATGCAGTATGGGTTTAAATATGTTGGTGCGAGTTGTTATGCAATGTCTGATGTGTCCAACAATGGTAGGAAGTATGGTCGAAGTATGTCCACATTGAACATTGGGTGCAAAACAAGGAATGGGGGAATGCTAAGCTCAAAGCCATTGTCTCCCACAACCTTGGTAATGGTGTAAGGACAATATCAGAGTGGTCTGAGCTTCTAATGGGCTCCGGTAAGGCGTTCTTTCTGCAAATGCAACCAAAATTTTTCACCCACTTGAAACTTGTGTGGAACTCGATGTTGATCATGTCATTGCTTGTACTTGGAATTTGACTTCTCCAAGATGTCGTGAACCTGTTGGCGGATTTGTTGGATGCGTTCAATAAATATGGTTGCTTTATCAACCTTGGACAATACATGTGTGGATTCTATCTGCATAGTCGCATAAGGCATGACAACATTAATCAGACACAATGGTAGAAATCCTAGACCCACTTGAAAGGGACTGTGTCCAGTCGAGCTATGGAGAGCTATATTATAACTGTGCTGCACATATGGAAGAATCTCATCCCAGGTTTGAGGATGCTTAGATTTGTACATGCAGAGTATGTCCACTATCATCCTATTGACGACCTCCATCTAGCCATCAGTCTGGGGATGGAAGGTAATCAATTTAGTGAGATCGTTGTCCAAATAGTGTCGAGAGGCTTGACCAGAATGTGCTCAGGAACCTGCTATCCTGATTTGATATGGCCTACGGGATCACAAAATGTACCCATACTCATTCAAAGAAGACTATGGAAGTTTCCTTTGCTGTGATGCTCTTCTTGCAGGCCACCAATATAGCTATCTTAGAAAATATGTCCACGACCAAAAAAACACAGTCATTACCATGCTTGGTAGAAGGGAGGCCAGACATATAGTCCATGGAGATGGATTCCCATAGCTGGCTGGGAGTAGGCAGAGGAGTGTATAGGCCTTGCTTCGTGATGGTTGGCTTGGCGATGACACAGGTAGTGTAGGATTTGATATATTTCCCAACATCTAGTCAAAGTTTGGCCCAATAAAAGTACTTTTGTAATACAACCACATCTTTCTCCACACCAAAGTGTCCTGCGAACCAATTGTGGTGTGCCTCCCAAATCATCTTGGCACGCTCATTTGAAGGAACACAAAAGTGGCCTAGGTAGCATAATAATGCATCCTGGAGGTGGAAATCAAGAACTTGCTTGCCAGCTACTAGAATTTGTTATGTCAAGGTGAACTATGGATCATTTTTGTATAGTTGTGGCCATCCAAAGGTCTCATGACCAAAAAAGTTGAGAACAGTATTCAATGGTGCAATTAGGGGGTGACTAGGGCAGTCTACAATATGATTGGTGCTACCCTTTTTGTATTTAATTTTTAAGTGGAATTGTTGCAGATATGTATGCCACTTCTAATGGCGACTGTTTTGCAAGTTCCCTTGTGTTGGTATAAATTGAAGAGATCGGTGATTAGTGTGGATGACCGTCTCCTTCCCAAAAATGTAGTGCTTCCATTTTCGGAAAGCCTGCATGATGGAATACATCCCTTTATCATAGGTGGGGTACTTCCAAAATGCATTGAAAAGTTTCTCACTATGATAGGCTACTGGATGCCTGTGCTGGGTGAGGATTGCACCAATAGCATACTCTGAGGCATCTGTCTCAACTTCAAATGGCTACTGCAGGTATGGCAATGTGAGTATCGGGGCAGAGCAGAGGTAGTGCTTCAACTCAATTAACGCTTTGGTTAGGAATCAAACTAAGAAAATTTTTCTTTTTTCATGTCCTTGGTAATCTAACTCAAAGGCCAAGTGATATGCGAGAATCCCAACACCAAGTTCTAATAGAAATTTGCAAGGCCCAAAAAGTTTCAAACCTTCGTTAGAGTGGTCGGGGCTGGCCAATCCTAGATGACTTGGATCTTGGTAGGGTCCACATGCACACCACACTCATCTATGATGTAACCCAAGTATTGGACCTGACTCATGCCAAAATCCAATTCCTCCAAGTTGGCACATAGTTTTTGCTGCCGAAGGGTTTGAAGGACCTGCTGAATGTGTTGCAAGTGTTCTTTCTAACTCTTGTTGAAGATTAGGATGTGTCAAACCAAGAGGTAACTCATCAAGTGTGATGGATTTATTCATTCAGGTTGTTCATTATTATATACAAGAGGGAGTGACTATTCAGTTCATATCCCGATGACTCTCCATTTCCTCTATTATTAATTTACACTAATTACAATTGTTCACCCAATACCTATGATTAAGTGTCAACATCCCCCCCTTAATCTAAAGGGATGTTGGTGAGTCCAAGCATCGTTCTGAATCTTTCAAGCTTTTCTCTTCCAAGCGCTTTAGTGAAGATGTCTGCGATCTGTTCATTAGTGGAACAATGGTGGAGATGGATTGTTTTGGCCTCAACATGATGTTAAATCAGATGATAGTTTTTATTGATGTGCTTTGTTTGATCATGGAACTTTGGGTTCTTGGCCAACTTTATTGCTGAGGTATTTTCAATCATGAGTGGAGTCGATTGTACTTGTTTTACCTGCAAATCTTCAAGGATTTTCCTGAGCCAAACAATTTATTTTGTTGCCTCAGTTGCTGCCACATATTCTGCCTCTGTTATGGAATCTGCTAGAATTGATTCTTTGTGTGATCTCCAGGAGACAACTCATGATCCAAGACTCATAGCATAACCTGAAGTAGATACCCCAGTTTCTTTTTCTCCATTGAAGTTTGAATCAGAGTATCCAATCAAGCTAAAGTCTCCCACGTGTGTATACTTGATTCCAAAGTATTGAGTTCCCTTCAAGTACTTTAGAATTCTTTTTGTAGCAGACCAATGTCCCTCACAAGGCTTTTGCATAAACATGGAGAGGATTCCAACAGCAAACGAAATGTCTAGTCTGGTATTAGTTAGGTAATTGAGACTTCCTACAAGTTGTCTATACTTTGTTGCATCCTCAAATTCTTTTCCCTCAATGGATGTGAGCTTTAAGTTTTGTTCCATTGGAGTAGTCAAAGGATTGCATTCAATCATGCCAAATATGTTCAACAGATCTCCAATGTACTTCTTTTGAGAAATGAATATGGACTTTGGATGTTGAGTTACTTCAATACCAAGATAGTAATGAACATAACCCAAATCAATCATTTCAAAACCTTTCCTCAATTCCTTCTTTATGGATGCAATGTAGCTCTCATTGTTCCCTGTCATCAAAAGATCATCTACATATACCACAAGATATACAATTGTTTTGCCAACCTTCTTAACAAACAAAGTTGCATCATCAAGATCATAATGTTTGAAATTGAGTTTCAGAAGATGCTCAATTAGTTTTTCATACCAGGCTCGCGGTGATTGTTTGAGGCCATACAAGGATTTCACAAGTTTGCATACTTTATGTTCATGTCCTTTCACAACAAATCCTTTACGTTGGGACATAAAAACATTCTCTTTTAAATCTCCATTCAAGAAAGCAGTTTTTACATCCATTTGATGGACTTTCCAACCATTTTGAGCTGCTAAGGAAAAGAGTGTCCGGATGGTAGCCCATTTTGTTGTGGGGGCAAAAAGTCTCCTCATAATCGACCCCTTCCTTCTGTGCAAAACCTTTTGCCACAAGCCTAGCTTTGTGCTTGTCAAGTGAGCCATCAACTTTATACTTATCTTGTAGACCCACTTGCAGCCAATTGGTTTGGTTCCCAATGGAGGATCAACCAGCTTCCAAGTGCCATTCTTTATTAAGGCATCATACTCCTTTTGCATTGCTTCTTTCCATTCATCATGAGAAGTGGCTTCTTTGGAGGAATTTAGTTCAAAATCTATAGAAAAATTCAATTCAAAATCATAAGAAACATCCATATCAACAGGTGAATCAAAGTCATCTACATCACCTCCATTTTGCTGGTTTGAATTTCTAGTTCCTGTCTTTCCAATCTCATCAAGATGAACGCTTTCAAGTGTCTTTGTCAGCCACTTTGGGGGACCTGTCTTAGATGGTCCAGGCTTCTCCGTTGATTGAGTTGGGACTGAATCAAGATTGAGTCTCCCAATTTTGTCAATCACATCACTCAAAGTATCATCTGTTGTTGGAGTTTCATGTGGGGGAGAGAGTGCTTCAGAAGAAGATTCCATAGGTTGATCTAGTATAGGAATCCCCCCTTCAAGATGTGGAATCTAATTATCAAATTCTTGAAATGATATTGCATTTGTGAATCTATCCAAGTGAGCAAGTTTCCGCTCAACAACATTGTCAGTTTTGGATGATTCAAGAAAGATTACATATCTAGATACAACAAACTTTTATTGACTTCATCATAGAGACGGTATGCCTTGGAGGTGTTTGAATACCCAAGGAAGATACACTTACGACTTCTTGCACCAAGTTTGTTTCTATGTACCTTTGGTATCAAGGCATAACATGTGAAACCAAAGACCCTGAGATGATTTACTGAAGGAATGTGCACATACCAAATTTCATAAGGAGTCTTGTTTCTAATAGCATTAGATGGACATCTATTCTTTACATATACAACACATAGAACTGTATCAACCCAAACCATCAATTTTACATTTTTGAAAAACATCATGGAGCACACCATATTTAAGATTTTCCTATTCATTCTTTCATCTACTCCATTCTGTTGGGGATTATAAGGCATAGTTGTTTGATGTTTGATCCCATGTTGGCGAATATAGTTTTCAAATTCATTTGAAGTGTATACTTTTCCATTATCAGTGTGAATAGAGCCAATATGATATTGTGCATCATTTTCAATCCATGTACGAAAGTTCTTGAAAGTTTGAAAAGCATCAGATTTGTTCTTAAATAAATAAACCCAACACATTCTAGTGTAGTCATCAATAAATGTGATCATATATTTATTTCCATTTCTAGAAGGAACAGGCATTAGACCACATAAATCTGAATGAATGAGTTCAAGTTTTCTATGTGCTCTAGAATGTGAATCATGAAAAGACTATTTGCTATGCTTTCCTAGAATGCAAGCATCACATTGCTTAAGTTTCCTATGAATTGTAGGCAAACCAGTAACACCATTTTTCTTCAACAAGCGAACATTGTCATAGTTCAAGTGTCCAAATATAGCATGCCATAATAAACTTGATGGAGATGTACCTTCTTCATAATGAGAATTGTACATGAAATTTTGTGCATGAGCAGAGGTACCCTGCAACTTGAGAAGCCCTTCTTCTTCTATCCCCATCATGACAAGTGAGTGGTTTGATGCTTTTCTCACCTCAAGCTTGCCATCAAACATATGAATGGAGTTTCCTTGATGGTGGATGTGGACCAAGGACAACAAGTTTCTCCTCGGCTGTGAGAGATATAGAACATGATGCAGAAGAAAGTCTGGAAGACTAGGCAATTTAAGCCTGATTGTGCCAAGCCCTGATGGATTGAGTTTTGATTGTCTGCAAAGTAAACTGCTCCATCAACATTGTAAGTAAATTCTTCAAAAAAATCTCTTCTAAAATTCATGTGGCAAGTTGATCCTGAATCAAGCAACCAATCATTTTTCCAAGAAGCAAGTGAAGCATTAAATAAGTCTTCATTTACTCCAATGTTACAGTGTGCCACAACATAGTGAGCGGATTCAGGTGCTTTATCTTTCTCTTTGTCATTAGTTTTACCTTTGGGTTGGTTTGTTTCCTGCTCAATTCTATCCCAAGGCAACTTGCATGTGGTTGCATCATGTGATCCATCTCTTTTGCAATGTATGCAGTGAAAATCTGACTTTTCTCCTTGAGAGTGTCCGCCCCCCTGCCTCTGAAATTTCTTCCTCTTCCTCTCGAAGAATCTTGAGCAAGATTATTTTCTCTATGAGCAAGACACACAACCTCTTCAGAAGACTGAGGAGTTGTCTTCTTCTCAAAAGCTTTCTCTCTTTTAGCAATTTTTTTCACAAGGGAGTCAATGGTAAAATCTTTGAGGTCTCCATTGGCTTGCAATGACTCAAGATAATTTGAGTAAGTGGGCTAAAGTGCCTTGAGAAAAGCTATCAGAGGAATATCTAGTTCAACATTAGTGACTTTGATATCATGCATAATAGATTTTACTTCTGATGCAAGAGTCATCATTTTGTAATTCAAGGGTGAACAATTTAATCATGAGTTGAACAACTTCAAGTGCAGAGTGTGAGTCATAGAGTTCCTTCAATTTTTGTAAGGCTTCAAAAGCATTTGAAAATGGCAAAATATGGTGACCACCTCTTCATTTACTGATGCTGCAATCAATGCATAAGCCTTGTTGTTCTTATTTTTCCAAATGGCGAATTCCTTGTCTGAGGTAGGTTGTTCTGGCTCTTTGTCTCCATTTCCAACACACACTCCTTCCCACAGCTCATTAAAAATGAGAGTGTGTTTGATTTTCCACGACCATTCTGAATAGTTTTCCTTCCCGGTGAGAACCACTCCCACAATAGATATCAATGAATGCATTTTTTTAAAAAACAATTATCGTGTTGCCAATATATAAAAATGCACTTCTGATCGTTAAAAATTGCACTCTGATATACTAAAAAAATGGGAGACAACATTATATATGAAAACAACACTTATATATTACTGTTTATACAAAACTGGACTCCCCATTATGCAACACTCTTACCATACTCCATTATTGTTGGCCCATGATAGCGTTAATACCATGCAGTTGACCACCATATACCACATTGTTCCATATATATATACAACACTAGAATATATTACATGCTTGGAAACGCTGGAATGTAAAACTGTGATCCCACGCAAGGATATTTGAGATTGAATCAGTTAAGTTCGATATGAATGAAGGCTGCTCGTTGGATGAGATTTCATATCAGCTGGGAGATTTTCACTAAATATACAAATTAGTGATCTTAAATGAGAAAAATCAAAGAATTGTTGGAAAAGCCGGAAGATTTCGCAGTCAATGAATTGTGTCCTATATGTAAGAAAGGAAACTATTCTCGTCAGACTCAAACCAAAATATTCAGACTCAAACTCAATTTGTGGTCCAATAAATCTTCCAAAAGATTCAGGCACGGATTACGATATCGAGTCCCTCAGATACAAATATTTCAATTTGTTTATAGATGTATCCAGCTCTTCTCTTATACACAGGGGAATAATGAAAGATTAATCTCAATATTTGCAAACCAAATATGAACAAAACCCACAAGATTCACATGGACTTTAATGGCAAAAATTGTAACGGATGATGACTATCGATCAGAGAGAGTTTGATAAGCGAGTGGGAAGTATTTAATATGAAATTTGAGGTTGTTGCGTTGGGTGCTACGTGAGCAATCAACGCAGTATAGCAGGAAATCAGGCTGAGAATCACAAAGCCCTGGTAGGCTTAATGGTTGTGGAGGGTTCCAAGATAAAGTCGCAGGGTTTACCAACACTCAATGTATTCAACCTTAGAGATATGAAGGCTGGAGGCACAGTCGAGGTATGCTGGAAATACGATAACAATTATGCACAACTCAGAGAGCATAGAGAGCACAAAGAATGATTAAAAAAATATCATATGGCAGAGAGACTAGAGGGGGTAGAGAATATGGGAGAGAGCGCAGAGAATAGAGGGAAAAATATGGCAAAAACTGATACAAGGAGTTACAAAACAAAATCTAATTTTGGGCGCTGGCTCTGATACCACGTCAGACCAGGAGGTAACTCCTCAAGTGTGATTGATTTGTTCATTCAGGTTGTTAATTATTATATACAAGAGGGAGTGATTGTTCAGTTCATCTCCTGATGACTCTCCATTTCCTCTATTATTTATTTACACTAATTACAACTATTCACCTATTCCCTATGATTAGGTGTCAACATGATGTAGCCTAGATAAACCACTAAGAATGAGTTGGTGAAGGGCCGCAATATGTCATCCATTAGCCTCATAAAAGTAGTAGGGGAATTTGTCAACCTGGAGGGCATAACCAACCATTCAAAAAGGACATCCTTGTATTTAAAGGTGGTCTTCCATACATCTGTGGGCTCTATTAGAACTTGGTGATAACTAGACTTTAGATCGATTTTGCTGAAATAATTGGCCCCCTTTTGTTGGTCCAGCGGGTCATCAATATGTGAGATTAGATACCTATTCCTGACAGTGGTTTTGTTTAGTGCCTGATAAACAATGCAGAGCCTCCAAGTCCCATACTTCTTCTCTACAATTAAATCGGGCTCCCACAAGGGGAGGAACTTAGTCGGATGTGCCCTTTCTGCAACAACTCTTGGATTTGCCACTTGATCTCTTCATTTTCGAGAATGCAACGGTGATATATCTATTCGTTGGGTAGAAGTGCTTCAGGAGATATCGATTGAATGTTTGACTTGATAATGTAAGGGTACCCCTATGGGTGAGGAGAAGATGTCCCTATATTCTTCCATGACCATATCCTCCAAATTCTGCTACTTGGAGGAACCCTTCCCATAGCTGGATGGGAGTAAGTAGAGGAGTGTATAGGCCTTGCTTCTTAATGGTTGGCTTGGCAATGACACAAGTAGTGAAGGCTTTAACATATTCCCCAACATCGAGTCGAAGTTTGGGCCAATAAAAGTACTTTTGTATTACAACGAAATCTTCCTCCACACTAAAGTGTCCAGCAAACCAACTGTAGTTCGCCTCCCAAATCAGCTTGGCACACTCACTCAAAGGAATACAAAGGTGTCCCAAGTAGCATAATAATGTGTCCTGTAGGTGGAAATCAATAACTTGCTTTCCAACTACTAAAATTTGGTATGTCAAGGCGAATTATGGTTCATTTTTGTATAGTTGTGGCCATCCAGAGGTCTCGTTACCAAAAGAGTTGAGAATAGTAATTAGTGGTGCAACTAGGGGCCAACTGAGGCATTCTGAAACATGATTGGTGCTACCCCTTTTGTATTTAATTTTTAAGTGGAATTGTTGCAGATATGTAGACCACTTCTGATGGTGATCATTCTGCAACTTCCCTTGTGTCGGTATAAACTAAAGAGGTCGGTGATCAGTGTGGATGACTGTCTCCTTCCCAAAAATGTAGTGCTTCCATTTTCGGCAAGCCTGCACAATGGAATACATCTGTTTATCATAGGTGGGGTACATTCGAATTGTATCAGAAGGTGTCTCACTATGCTAGGCTACTTGATGCTTGTGCTGGGTGAGGATTGCACCAATAGCATAGTCTGAGGCATCTGTCTTGAATTCAAATGGTTATCGTAGGTCTAGCAGTGTGAGTACCGATGCAAAGTAGAGGCGGTGCTTCAACTCAACAAACGCCCTTTGTTGGGACTCAGAATAGGAAAAAAAAAATTGTCCCACCCTTAGTAATCTGACTTAAATGCCAACTGATATGGGAGAATCCCAACACGAACCTCCGATAGAAATTTGCAAGGCCCAAAAAGCTACAAAGCTCTATTATAGTGGTATGGGTTGGCTAATCCCAAATGACTTGGATCTTGGTTGGTTCCACATGCACGCCACACTCATCTATGATGTAACCCAAGTATTGGACCTAGATCATGCCAAAAGTGCATTTCTCCAAGTTGACACACAATTTGTGCCGTTGAAGGGTTTGAAGTGTTGGAAATACTGAGAGGGGTGTGAATCAATATTTCCTTTCAACTGTTATTATTACCAGTTAGATTCTTCACAATTTAACTAGAGAAACATATAAGAATAATTTTATTAAATATAAAAGAATAAATACAATGAATGATAATTATTCCCAAGCACCAACTTGGTTTTGATGAGGCTCCAACCCTATCTAATCCAAGGCACCTACCTTTTGTTTAGGAGCACCATCTCCAAGGACACCAATCATGTTGTTTAATAGAGAATGTGTAACATACTTACTTCAATGTTCTTGGTATATTCTTCATTGTCTTCACTACTTCAGAAACGAAAACACTTTGGCTTTGCTTTGTACTTGCCCTTGATTTACTTCACTATCCACTATCCAAGAGAGAACTCTTCATTGTTCAAAGGTGGATTCTACAAAATCACTGTGCAACTGCTCTGACCTGGTCCGAAGTGTGCTTAGAAACTCTCATCCGTAGGCTATCCAAGGTGTTGCTTTGGTCTGATGTGTGCTAAAAAATTCTCATCCGCAGGCTGTCCAATGTGCTTCTCTGGTTCGATGTGTGCTCAAAACCTCATCCACAAGCTATCCGAGTGCTTAGAAAACACGTTCACAAGTTGTCCAAGATTTCGGAAATCTCAACCACAGGCTATCTGATTTCAGGCTGACTGTATGGTTCATGAGGTTTCCACCGTGTCTAAGTTTTTTCGGTTGATTGTAATTCGGTTGACCCAGAAAAATGATATGCGTTTACCATAATTTTTCCACTTAAGTTCACGAGATGTGAACCTCGCTGTCTGTGCTATGTATCACTTCACCAAAAAATTTGTCTCATCCAAATAATCTTGTGTCATAATATGTATACGTAAAGCTATCCATGTGGAGCCGACTAGTCACGTTTGTATTTGGAAAGCTGATAGAAACAGGTTTTAGTTTAATTATTGTGCGTATTAGCCAATTCTAAAAATCTTCCCGTGCCACTTTCGCTATTCATTTTTTTAATTAACCCACATGTGGTGACCATCGAGGAGGTATTGATGTGAACAGGTAGGGGTTGCACTGTTCAACACAGAGCGGGGATATATATATATATATATATAATATTTTTTGTCTCTTTTTTTGTGTTTGATATATTTTTTTCGATGTCAAAACATAATTTTGTAGGATTTTCATCAACACCTTTTCAACAAATTAGGGTTAGGGTTTATTTTCAATAAAGACTAGGGTTTCATGAATTTAGCATCTTAGGGTTTTGTGATGGGGTTTTAGGAATGGAGTTAGGGTTAAGTTTATAGAGAATTAGGGCTTTCTATTTTCAGGTTTTGCATAATGAGGCTACAACAATATCTCAAAGGATAATGCATCACAAGAATATTTTCCATCTCAACAATGCCATATTGAAATCAATGACAACCTTGATTAAAAATCTCCCCTTTGTCATTGATGGCAATATTCTTGCCTCTTCAAACATTCTCTCCCCCTTTGACATCAATGGAAAATGGGTTTACAATAACTTCCCTGTCATGTAGCATATTTATGAATCAACTTAGTGTTATGCTAGAGCAATAACCCCCATATTTTGGTGAAGATGTTCAAATGCTTCTCGAGGAAGAGGTTTTCTGAAAATATCAACAATCTGCTCCTTGGTGTCGATATATTCCAACTTTATGTTTTGTTCAGCTAATTGTTCATGAGGAAAATGGTACTTGATTAGTATATGTTTGGTCTTAGAGTGCATCATTGGATTTTTGTTGAGACTGATAGCACTTGTGTTATCACAATAGATGGTGATTGGTTGGTTGGTATCTATGTTAACATCATTTAGAGCTTCCTTCATCCATAATATTTGAGTACAACAATCTGCAACAACTATATACTCAGCTTCAACTGTAGAGAGTGATATGGATGTTTGTTTTTTGCTGAGCCAAAATACTAGACAAGATCCCAGGAAGAATGCATTTCCACTAGTACTTTTTCGATCATTGACACTTCCAGCCAAATCAGCATCAGTGTATGTAGTCACAGTAAGAGTTGAACTCTTAGGGTACCAAATTCAAAAATTAGGAGTTCATTTCAAGTATCTGAGAATTCATTTTATAGCTAACAAATGAGATTGTTTAGGAGCTGATTGAAATCTTCCCACCATTCCTATTGTTTGCATAATGTTAGGTCTCATAGTAGTTAAGTATAGGAGGGCTCCAATTATTGACCTATAATGAGTTGCATCTACTGAAGGAGAGTCATCTTCTTTACTTAATTTGCAATTTGTGGTCATAGATGTGCTCATGGGTGCACAGTCTTCCATTCCATATCTTTAAGATATTTTTCTTGAGATATGAACATCCCTACTGTGGTTTGAGATACTTGTAGTCCAAGGAAGTAAGATAATTCTCCTATCATCAACATTTCAAACTCTTTTGACATATTTTGAGAAAAATTATGGCTCATCTCATCATTATTGCTAGCAAAAATCAGATCATCAACATAGACAAGAGTGACTAGTAACTTATTCTCATCCATCTTCATGTAGAGATTACTTCCTACCACCCCCTTATTGAAGCCTTGCTTTTGTAGATAATGATCCAATCTTGCGTACAAGGCTCTATGAGCTTGTTTCAAACCATATAATGGCTTTTTCAACTTACAAACAAAGTCTTTTCCTTCTGCTAAATTAAACCCTTCTGGTTGCTCCATGTAGATTTCTTCGTTGATTTCCCCATTCAGAAATGTTGATTTTACGTCCATTTGATAGATTTTGAATCCTTTTGAGCAAGAAAATTCCAAGAAAATCCTTATAGCTTCCATACAAGCTATTGGTACAAAGGTTTCTTCAAAGTCGATTCCTTCAATTTGTGAATAACCTTTATAGACAAGCCTTGCTTTATTTTTGATGATTTGTCCACCTTCATTCATTTTATTTTTGAACACCCACTTGGTTCCAATTATATTTTTATCCTTTGGATGAGGTACTAACTCCCATGTCTCATTCTTCTCAATTTGAGACATTTCTTCTTCCATGGCTTCCACTCAATGAGGATCCTTACTTGCTTGAGTAAAAGTTTCTGGTTCTATCATAGATAAGAGAGCAACATCATTTTTTCTTGGTGTACTTGTCATCCTTCTTTGAGTTTGCATCCACTCATCTACATTGCCAATAATCTGCTCATCTGAGTGATGTTTTTCGAAGGAATTTCACCTTTTAAGGAGTTTGAGATGGTTCTTTTTCCTTTTGTTGATCTTTTCCCTCTTTTTCAGGTTCTTCTTCATTTTATTCAATGAGAAGGTCAACTCCATGATCTTCAATTTCCTTTTATGGAAGGTCTTCATCAATCTTTGCATCAATGCTTTGCACTATTTTCTGTAGTCGATTATTGTAGCACTTGTAGACTTTGCTCTTGGTAGAATATCCAAGGAATATTCCTTCATCAACCCGAGAATCAAATTTTCCTGGTGAGTCATCATTGATTTTTATGAAGCATTTGCTTCCAAAAATATTGAAGTATTTATTGAAGCAGGTCTTCCTTTCCATAATTCATAAGGAGTCTTCTCATTATTTGGTCTTGGTTGAGTTCTATTCAAGGTATAAACTGTTGTCCCCACTGATTCTCTCCAAAATTTTGGCTGCAAGTCAGCTACTAGTAACATTGTTCTTGCCATTTCTTGAACAGTTTGGTTTCTTCTTTCAACTACCCCATTTTACTTGGGTGTTCTAGTAGCAGAGAGTTCTCTTTCGATTCCATGTGTACTTCACAAAATTCATCATATTATTTTGATGTGAATTCTCCCCCTCTATTTGTTCTAAGACATTTAATCTTAGAATCCTTTTCATTTTCTACAAGAGCTTTAAGATTCTTAAAACATTCAAATGCTTCTGATTTATTTTTTTATGAAATATATCCACATCATTCTAGTATAGTCATCAACAAATAAAGAAAAGTGCCTTTCTCCTTGGAGCGTCGGAGTTCTAGTTGGTCCACATAAATCAGTATGAATGATTTCCAAAGGTTTTGATGTAGAGAACTCCTTGGTCTTGTGGCTGGTTCTAGTTTGCTTTCCATGTTGACATGGACCACATACACCTTGATTTGGCTTGACTAACTTTGTGATGTCTTGCACTGCATTAATCTTGTTGATATTGATCAAGTTATCAAAACTTGTATGTCCTAGTCGCTTGTGCCACAACCAACTTTCATCTGTTTGACTTAGGTAACATTTAGCTTCTTGAATTTTGTTCAGAATGTAGACATTATCTGATGTTCTAACTCCTCTCACCATAAGTTAACCTGAGGAAGAGTTCCTTATCTCATAATTTTTAATGCTAAAGACAACATTATGTCCTTGATCACAAATTTGGCTAACACTCAAGAGATTGTGTTCGAGCCCGTCTACCAACAAAGCATTTTGAGCCTTTCCCTTTCAATTAATAAGGGTAATAGTTCCTTTTCCAACAATTTTGGTAGATCCACTTCCAAAGGATACATTTCCTTCTTTTTTGTTTAATGAGACAAACTTCCTTTTGCCACTTGTTAGATGTCTAAAGCACCTGCTATCCACAAACCAATGGTTTTCATCATTGTGAGCACATAGAGCTAGGCCACATCTATCCATATTGGGATTCTCATTTTTTACTTCTCTTCTTTTGACGGGGCAATTTTGTTCATTATGTCCATTATCATTACATAATGAGAAAATTGGATCAAATTTGGCCAAGGGATAAAAGATTTGTAGGTCTTGATTTGTCCTTGTCCTTTGAGACCATATGGTTTGTCTTCTTGCTTCTTCAGTTTTGGTGTTTCATTCTTACAAGCCATGCAATGTTTAGCTTCATGACCAAAATTTTTAGAATAATAACAATGCCCATGATTTGAATCAACATTCTTCCTTGGAGTTACTCCCTCTTCATTCTTTAGATTTGATATGGGCCTTTCATGAAATGATTTTTCTTCTTTTGAGTCGCTGGAAAGTATGTCGGCATAGCTTTTCACATTATCCTTAGTACTCGATGATTCTCCTTTATAACCTATCCTAGATTTGTCATATTGAGGTTTTTGAGCATTTAGGATAATGTCAAGTGTTTGAGAGCTTTCCCAACTCTTTTTGACTTGCTCCAATTCTTTCCTCAGAGATACTATTTCAGCTTCATGATTTTCACATATTTCTTCCTTTTCTTTTAGCTTATTTTTCAAGAGATCATCCCTTCTTTTTTCTTCCTCCTTTTCTACCGTGAGAGAAATGATTTTATTTAATAATTTTTCATTTTCTTCAATGGCACTTATTAACAATTCATCTACATTTTCTTCTAGTCCTGAATCATCATCATTTGTGAATTCCATGAATAATACCTCTTGGCTTCCAGCATAGTCATTTTCATCATCTAATTCATCATTATCTCCTTTGCGATGAGGGAAATGATTAGTTTATTTTATTTTGATGACCACAAATTCATCTTCATCAGACTCTTCTTGCTTATAGAAGAAATTCTTCTTATTGAACCCTTTCATTTTGCATACCGTCCTTTTAGAATCCTTCTCGTCATCACTATCATGCTTAAGAGGACATTTTGCAGCATAATGCCCTATTCTTCCACATTTCAAATAAATGAGAGGGTACTTACCTTTTAGCTTGGATCCTTTTTTAGCCTTCATAGAAATTGCACCAATTTGGTTTCAACATCAGAGTCCTCACTGTTGGTATTCCATCCTTTCCCCTTTTTCGATTTTGAGGCCTTGAATGTTGCATCTTTGGAACTTGGGATTCCTTTTCTGATCTCATAGGCAATGAGGATTCCATGAAGTTCATCCATCTTGAGAGTATCTAGGTCCTTCATTTCTTCTATAGCACTTACTTTGGAATTGAATCTGTATGGGAGAGATCTTAAGACCTTTTGAACAATAATGTTTTCTTCAATCTTTTCTCCCAATCCTTTAAGAGAGTTGACCACTTCAGCTACTCAAAGAAAGCATGATGCAATATCTTATTCATCATCCATTTTCAAACTTTCAAATTTCCTTCTATGAGTTTGAAGCTTTTCCTTCTTAACTTTGGAGTCCCCATCGTATAAGCTAACTAGCTTATCCCATACTTCTTTGGCCGAGTCACAATTCATGACTTTTGTAAATTCAGAATCAGTGATTCCATTAGTGATGGAATTTAAGTCTTTTGTGTTTGCAATGTAAGCTTTCCTTTCGTCTTGATCAGTTGGAAGAGTGGAACGAGTCGTGTACCCATTCAAAACCGAATGCCAAACTTCAGGTCTAAGGGACATTAAGTTGTAGAACATTCTTTTTTTCCAAAAATCAAAATTTGTGCCATCGAATAGAGGAAGCCTTCATAACACTTCTTGATTTTTCATTGTGACTAAGAATCCTTCTTCCATCTGTTAGGCTGATTATGAAGAAGCTGGCTCTGATACCAACTGTTGGAAATACTGAGAGGGGGGTGAATCAATATTTCCTTTCAATTGTTATTATTACTAGTTATATTCTTCACAATTTAATCAGAGAAACATATAAGAATAATTTTATTGAATATAAAAGAATAAATACAGTGTATGACAATTATTCCCAAGCACCAACTTGGTTTTGATGAGGCTCTGACCTTTAGGGCTTCGACCCTATCTAATCCAAGGCACCTACCTTGTGTTTAGGAGCACCAACTCAATGACACCAATCATGTTGTTTAATAGAGAATGTGTAAGGTACTTCAATGTTCTTGCTATATTCTTCAATGTCTTCACTACTTTAGAAATGAAAAAATGTTGGCTTTGCTTTGTACTTGCCCTTGATTTACTTCACTCTCCACTGTCCAAGAGAGAACTCTTCATTGTTCAAAGGTGGATTCTACAAAATCATTGTGCAACTGCTCTAACCTGGTCCAAAGTGTGCTTAGAAACTCTCATCTGCAGGCTGTCCAAGGTGCTACTCTGGCCTTATGTGTGCTAAAAAATTATCATCGGCGGGCTATCCAAGGTGCTTCTCTGGTCCGATGTGTGCTCAAAACCTCATCTGCAGGTTATCTAAGTGCTCAAAAAACACATCTGCAAGCAGTCCAAGATTTCAGAAACCTCAACTACAGGCTGTCTGATTTTTCACACTCACTGTATGGTTCACGAGGTTGCCATCGTGGTCCAAGTTTTTTCTACTGATTGTAATTCAGTTGACTCAGATATATGATATGCATTTACCGTAATTTTTCCACTTAAGTTCACAAGATGTGAACCTCACTGTTTGTGCTATGTATCACTTCACCGAAAAATCTGTCTCATCCAAATAAGCTTGTGTCATAATATGTATACATAAAGCTATACATGTGGAGCCGACCAGTCACATTTGTATTTGGAAAGCCGACAGAAATAGGCTTTAGTTGAATTATTGTGTGTATTAGCCAATTCTAAAAAGATTCTTGTGCCACTTTCGCTATCATTTTTTTGATTAATGCAAATGTTGTGACCATCGAGGAGGTATTGACGTGAATAGGTAGGGGCTGCACTGTTCAACAAGGAGTGAGGATATATGTTATATAGTTTATATCTTATATATATATATATATATATATATATATATATATATATTTGATATAAATATATATATACATATGTCTAGTATTTTTGCCTCCTTTTTTTGTGTTTGATATATTTTTTTCAATGTCAAAACATAATTTTGTAAGATTCTTCATCAAAACCCTTTCAACAAATTAGGGTTGGGGTTTATTTTCAATAAAGACTAGGGTTTCATGAATTTGGAATGTAAGGGTTTCATGATGGGTTTTGAGGAATAGACTTAGGGTTAGGTTTATAAAGAATTAGGGTCTTCTATTTTCAGGTTTTGCAAAATGAGGCTAGGGCAATATCTCAAAGGATAATGCATCACAAGAAAATTTTCCATCTCAACGATGTCATATTTACCTCAATTACAACCTTGATTAACATGAAGGACCTTCCAAATGTGTTGCAAGTGTCCTTTTCAAAGCTTGTTGAAGATGAGGATGTTGTCCAGATAAACCACTATGAACGAGTTGGTGAAGGGCTAGAATATGTCATCCATTAGCCTCATAAAAGTAGCAGGGGCATTTGTCAACCTGAAGGGCATAACCAACCCTTCAAAGAGGACATCCTTGGATTTAAAGGCGGCCTTCCATATATATGTGGGATCTATTGGAACTTGGTGATAACTAGACTTTAGATCGATATTGCTGAAATACGTGCCCCCCTTGAGTTGGTCAAGTCGGTCATCAATCTGTGGGATTGGATACCTATTCTTGACAGTGATTTTGTTTAGTGCTAGATAATCAATGAATAGCCTCCAGGTCCCATCCTTCTTCTGTACAAGTACAACCGGGATCCCAAAAGACAAGGAACTTAGTCGAATGTTCCCTTTCTGCAAAAACTCTTGGATTTTTTGCTTGATCTTTTCATTTTCCAGAATGGAGCAGTGATATATAGGCCCATTGGGTAGAGATGATCTTGGAGTAAGATTGATTAAATTCTTGTCCTAACAATGCAAGGGTGCTCGTATGGGTGAGGAGAAGATGTCCCTGTATTCTTCCACGACCGTATCCACCAGATTTGGCTACTTTGAGGAACCCTTCCGGGGGGCCATGGATGTGGCTACGACCTTCCCCTTACTTTGAGAGCAAATCAGAAAGAAAACAAATTTTCCAATCCGGGAGATGACCTTATTGCATTGCTTAGAAAAGATCAAAGATATGGTGGTAGGTGGGGCTACCTTCGATATCCTATATAACTTAGTACCCAAATAAATAATAACATAGCGAGGTCTAAACTCATATACAACTTACCAATTCCATAAGTATGGTTGTCCTAATAATAAATCACAAACTTCAAGAGGAGCAACATCACACAATACCTCATCCATGGAGGGATTGATGTTGTAGGGAAGGTGACACTGCTGACTAACATGGAGATCTCATCCTTGGTGAAGCCACCCAATGGTATACGGATGCGGATATGTTGTAGTCGATAGGCCCAGCCACTTCATGACCTTTGTTGAAATGAGGTTATTTTGTCTCCCATTGTCGACAATGAATTGCAGTGGAGAACCCTTCACCCACATCTGTGAGTGGAATAGGCACTCCCCCTCTTCTCAATATTCAAGCTCAATCTTCTGGATCTTGGTGGTTGCCACAGTGGCACTGGGATCCGCATCAATGATCTTCTTCCCTTTGTCATTCCACTTGTCAACTTCGAGTCAAAGTTGGAACATGCATCAGACTCATAAGCCTTCAGCTAGGCCACTAGTGATTGCTTGGCCTGACACTCACTTTTTTTGTTATTGGAGCTCTTATGGAACTCACATGGCTTTCCCATTTCCTTCTTTGTTTTCGTGCTATTGTTCTTTGCTTGTGGCTTCGATGAGTTCTCCTAGGTCACCCTGCCTTAGCCTTGCCCTTTGGTCTATGGTTTGGGGGCACCTTTCCCTTACTTCGGATTCACAGATCCAAAGTCTCACTTTTTTTGTTTAAGCTTTTTCTCGATCTTGATAGCGTATTGGTATGCCTGCCGAGTGAGGAGATGTCTAGGAACTCCATCTCATCCTGGATGTACTTGTGTAGGCAGATGCGGTACTTGAGTACCAAATTTTTCTAAGAATCCTTGATACCCAACTTCGTGTGAAGGGTATGAAAAACATTGGTAAACTCTAGCACATCTTGGTCCCTTCCCAGTTAAAGTGTGGTCCACTTTATGTATTTATCCTCATAGCTCCTGATAGGGTAGTACTACTCCTTGATTGCATCCTGAAACGAATCCCAAGTGGGTGTGGCCAAAAATAGTGAGGGCGTACTTTCATCCTTTGGCTCACAGTAGGCTTTTGATGAGTTCTTGACGTGGGGCGCGACTTTGAGAAGAGAAAAAGTAATCTTTTCCCCATTGGAAAAATCATGAACATAAAAATATCCTTGTAGCACATTTAACAATTTATCTATGGCATCCACATCTATATGGCCCCCAAATATAGGAATGTCAAAGTTAACTTGTACCTTAAAGGGTGGGGCACTTCCAAAGTCGCTAGTGGAAATAGATGCATCATGCTTGGGTAGCTGCCGAAGGATCTGGGCAAAGTTATCCATCATCGCATTCCTCTGTCACTTAAGGGCTTCTTTAAGAAATTTTTTGAAAGGATCTCTTGCTCCCTCGTCTTTCTTTTCTTCCCCCATGGGAGCCCGTCAGGATTGCTAGGTTGGTCTTGCAAAAGTTTGACCAATTTAAGTGATAACTCCTTATATTTTGACCTTGTTAGGGACATGCAAAGAAAAACAGAGAAAGAGCAGACTGCTCTGATACCACTAATCCGAATTTAAACAGGACCGCAACAAATTACAGATATAGCCATAAATACAAAGATGCAGTAAAAATAACACTTCATTTAATTAATATCAAATACTGAAATATGCTTACAAATGGAATGGAAATACGACTAGCTCAGACAATGGTAGCTTATCTCTTAGAAGAGATGTGGCGGCTCCATTCCTCTGAACTGTGTTATAATGTGGCTCCAAGGCCTATTTATTATTGAGAAAAAATGGAAAATCCTAAACATCCAGAAACCTAACCCTAGGAGATGAAGTGCCAAAACTGTTGGCCTCGTTTGGGTAAATTGGTACATCAATTTCCCGAGGTCATAACTTTGGCATAGGATCTCTGTTTGGCCATCATAATACCTCATTTTAAAGATCTCAAAGAGTTGGATGAAAAAAATTTGACCACCCCATTTGGAAGACCTATAGTCTCTCTGTTTTCCCTAAAAACATTGTTTAGGGCCTCGAAACAACTCTGAAAGTTTAGGACTCGAAAAAAACTGCCAAAAATAGTAAATTATGCTACAATTGAGTAAATTGAATAACTGAAATGGACAGTGTTGGGGGTCCAAGTGGAAGAGGAGGGTGGCCACCAATATCCACCTGGATCACTGTTCACTAAAAGCAACCAACTGTTTCTAATTGTATTGTGACAATCTGTCAATGATTCAAGTTTATTTGCTTATTAGTCAATGCCACTAAATCATTCAAAAATTAATGTTAGTTTTAAGATAAAAGTTTTGTCCAAAAAATTAGGACTCAATGGTTTCCGTGGAATTTTCTTTAGGGCTCCCTATTTTTGAAGAAAATAAATATCATTGCTCGTGGGTATTCAACTTAATTCCCATTCAACTAATGTTGCAGGGTTGGTGGGTTAGTCATATTGTTATGAATATCGTTTTAAAGATATTTATAATTGGTATTTTATAATTGTTGAATAGTGGACTTGTGTAAAAGATGAATTTATTGGCAATGCAAATATTCTAAATTTCTATATGATATTGGTGGTACGTTGAGTGGATATGAGTGGTGAAATTGGCAACCTCAACTAGATCAGATGGAGTGTTCTACTTCTACATTGGTAGCAGTGCATGCCCCCCACTTAGTAGGGGGTAATATTCATCCAGTGCACCTGAGGTCACCATGGCAGGGGAAAATCATAATTCAATATTGTGCAAAAGTTTGTTTCCAATAGTTCAATATTTGGGACATTTTTGGTCTCTTCGTTTTCCCTAAAAACGTCATTTAAGACCTCAAAACGGCTCTGGAGGTTCAGGACCCAAAAAAATGCCAAAAATAGTAAACTATGATACAATTAAGGAAACTAAAATCTTGAAAGAGACAGTGTTGGGGGTCCAAGTGGAATAGGAGGGTGGCCACCAATATCCACCTCGATTAGTCCTCCCCACTTAGGAAGCAAAAAGTCCCCATTACTTTGCTTGCCTCCATGAGATGGGGAAACTTCTGCTAAACTTGGTCCCTCATGAGCCATTTTCCTTGGTGTAGGAGTTAGCTAGCTTTGACAACCTGATAAAGTTGTATCTTTTGTTGAAGAGTGTTCTTGACCCGTGTGTCCATAATTTGATTAGTTGTGCCCTATTCCATGTAGTATGGGTTTAACTTTGTTGGTGTGAGTTGTTCTGTAATGTCTAATGTGTCCTACAATGGTGGGAAGTATGATTGAAGGCAGTCCACATTGAACACTAGGGGCAGGACAAGGAATGGGGGAATGCTGAGATTAAAAGCATTGTCTCGCACAACCTTGGTAATGGTGTAAGGACCATATCAGAGTGGTATGAGCTTTCGATGGGCTTCGGTAAGGCGTTCTTTATGCAAATGCAGCCATACTTTGTCACTCACTTGAAACTTGTGTGGAACTCGATGTTGATCATGTCATTGCCTATACTTGGCATTTGACTTCTCGAGGATGTCGTGAACCTGTTGGTGGATATGTTGGATGCGTTTAATAAATCTGACCACTTTATCAGCCTCAGACAGTACATGTGTGAATTCTGTCTGCATAGTTGCATAAGGCATGGAAACATCAATCAGACACAATGGTTGAAATCCTAGACCCACTTGAAATGGACTGCGTTAGTCGAGCTATAGAGAGATCTATTATAACTGTGCTGCTCATATGGAAGACTCTCATCCCAGGTTTGAGGATGCTTGGAATTGTACATGCGGAGTATGTGCACTATCATCCTATTGATGACCTTCGTCTAGCCATTAGTCTAGGGATGGAAGGTAGTTGGCTTAGTGAGCTTGGTATCCAATAGTATCCAAAGGCTTGACCAAAATGTGCTTAGGAACCTGCTCTTTTGATTTGATATAATGGTCTACGGGATCCCAAAATGTACCCATACTCATTCAAAGAAGATTTTTGCAGTGTCCTTTGTTGTGATACTCTTCTTGCAAGCTGCTAATATATCCATCTTAGAAAAAATGTCCATGACCACAAATACATAGTCATTACCCTGCTTGGTAGAAGGGAGGCTAGACATATAGTCCATGGAGATGGCCACAGCTATATGGGAGTAGGCAGAGGAGTGTATAGGCCTAGTTTCTTGATGGTTGGCTTGGCGATGGCACAGGCATTGTAGGATTTGATATATTTCCCAAAATCCAGTCAGAGTTTGGGCCAATAAAATTACTTTTGCAGTACAACCATGACATTCTCCACACCAAAGTGTCCTGCAACCCGACTGTAGTGCGCCTCCCAAATCAACTTGGCGCGCTCGCTTGAAGGAACACAAAGGTGGCCTAGGTAGCATAATAATGCGTCTTGGAGATGGAAATCAAGAACTTTCTTGCCAACTCCTAGCATATGGTATGTCAAGGCGAACTATGGATCATTTTTGTATAATTGTGGCCTTCCAAAGGTCTCGTGACCAAAAGAGTTGAGAATAGTAGTCATTTTTGCAACTGGGGGCTGACTGAGGTAGTATGTAACATGATTGGTGCTACCCTTTGTGTATTTAATTTTCAAGTGGAATTTTTGCAGATATGTAGACCACTTCTGATGTCGATCATTCTACAACTTCCCTTGTCTCTATAAACTGAAGAGGAAGGTGATCGGTGACCGTCTCCTTCCCCAGAATGTGGTGCTTCCATTGTCAGCAAACTTGCATGATGGAATACATCTCTTTATTATAGGTGGGGTAGTTCCAAATTATATCTGAAAGTGTCTCACTATGATAGGCTACTGAATGCCCATTCTAGGTGAGGATTGCACCAATAGCATAGTCTGAGGCATCAGTCTCGACTTCAAATGGTTGTTGCAGGTCTAGCAATGTGAGTAACGGTGCAGAGTAGAGGTAGTGCTTCAACTCAATGAACACCTTCTATTGGGAATTAGACCAAGAAAAATTTGCTTTTGTCCCACCCTTAGTAATCTCACTCAAAGGGAAAGTGATATGGGAGAATCTTGACACAAAGCTCCGATAGAAATTTACAAGGCCCAAAAGGATGCAAAGCTTCATTAGAGTGGTTGGGGTTGGCCAATCCTGGATGACTTAGATCTTGGTCGGGTCCAAATACGCGCCATACTAATCTATGATGTAACACAATTATTGGACTTGGATCATGCCAAAAGTTCATTTCTCAAGATGGCACACAGTTTGTTTTGATGAATGGTTTGAAGGACCTGTTGAATGTGTTGCAATTGTTGTTTCCAACTCTTGTTGAAGATGAGGATGTCATCCAGAGAAACCACTATGAACGAGTTGGTGAAAGGCTGCAAGATGTCATTAGTTAGCCTCATAAAAGTATCAGTACACCATGCCAAGCAAGGAGATATCCAGGAAATCAATCTCATTGTGGATGTACCGATGTAGGCAGCTGCGGTACTTGAGTATCAATTTTTTCTCAGAATCCTTGATACCCAACTTCGTGCCAAGTGTATGAAAAAAGTTGGCAAACTTTGGCACGTCTTGGTCCCTTCCCTATCATAGTGCAGTCCAATTTATGTATTTATCCTCATAGCTCTTGACAGGGTAGTGCTACTCCTTGATGGCATCCCGAAACGAATCTGAAGTGGGTGTGACTGAAAATAGTGAGGGCGCACTTTCATCCTTTTGCTCACAGCAGGTTTCCCATGAGTCCTTCTAGCACATTTAACCATTTATCTATGACTTCCACATCTATCTGACCCTAAAATATGGGAATGTCAAAGTTAACTTTTACCTTAAAGGGTGTGGCACTTCTAGAGTAGCTGTTGGAAGTAAATGCATCGCCCTTGGGTAGTCGCTGAAGGATCTGGGAAAAGTTGTCCATCATCGTGTTCCTCTATCGCTCTAGGGCTTCTTCGAGAATTCTTTTCTTCCCCCATGGAGGCCGTTAGGATTTTCTAGACTAGTCTTGCAAAGGTTCGACCAGTTCAAGCCTTAACTCCTTATATCCCGACCTTGTTAGGGACATGCAAAGAAAAACAGAGAAAAAGCAGACTGCTCTGATACCACTGATCCAGATTTAAACATGAATGCAACAAATTACAGATATAATTGTAAATACAAACATGCATCATAAATAACACTTCATTTCATTAATATCAAAGACTAAAATATGATTACAAACAAAATGGAAATAAGACTAGCCCATGCGATGGTAGCTTTTCTCTGAGAAGAGAGGTGGGAGCTCCATTCCTCTGTAATGTGTTACAATGAGGCTCCAATGCCTATTTATTATTGAGAAGCAACGGAAAATCGTAAACATCCAGAAACCTAACCCTAGGAGATTAAGTGCCAAAACTATGGGCCCCATTTGGGTAAATTGGTACATCAATTTCTCGGGGTCATAACTTTGGCATATGATCTCTGTTTGGCTTTCATAATACCTCATTTCGAAGATCTTGAAGAGTAGGATAAAACAAATTGATCACCCCATTTGAAATTTTTGTAGTCTCTCTATTTTCCCTAAAATCGTGATTAAGGGCCTCAAAACAGCTCCGGAAGTTCGGGACCCGAAAAACTGCAAAAAATAATAAATTTTTCTACAATTAAGGAAACTAAAAAAATGAAAGAGATAGTGGTTGGGGTCCCAGTGGAATAGGAGGGGGGTCACCAATATCCATCTGGATCACTGTTCACTAAAAGCAACCAACTGTTTTTTATTTCTAATCATTGAGCCAAGGTATTGTGATAATCCGTCAATGATTCAATTTTGTTTTCTTATCATTCAAAAATTATGTTACTTTTAAGATAAAAGTTGTGTCCAGAAAATTAGGACTCAACAGTTGCTATGGAATTTGCTTTAGGGCTCCCTATTTTTGAAGAAAAATTAAATATCATTATCCTTGGGTACTTAATTCCCATTCAACTAATGTTGCAAGGTTGGTGGGTTAGTCATATTGTTATGAATATCGTTTTAAAGATATTTATAATTGGTATTTTATAATTGTTGAATAGTGGACTTGTGTAAAAGATGAATTTATTGGCAATGCAAATATTCTAAATTTCTATATGATATTGGTAGTATGTTGAGTGGATATGAGTGGGGGCGTTGGTGGCCTCAAGTGGATTAGATGGAGTGTTCTACTTCTTCATTGGTGGCAATGCAATGTGTCTAGTCAATTTAATGTCTTAAATTGCTCTACATAAATTATCAATCCGGGTATCGTAAACTGATGAAGTGTGGTGCACTATATGTGCTTAGTTAACCTTTCTCTTACTTCGTTGTTTTATAGTTTATGTTGTTTTTGGGGTTTTGTTCTTGTTGGTTTTCTAAAGTGTTTAATCAAAATATAACCAAACAATGAGCTAATGACTATGAGACCCAGTATCCTTGCTGCTTCAACAAAAGGACAAGATGATTCTATCATGTCATTAGTTCAATCAAAATAAAATGCAATAACCAAACAATGAGCTAGTGACTATGAGACCCAGTATCCTTGCTACTTCAGCAAAAGGACAACATGATTATATCATGTCATTAGTCATTAAAAGGCTATGTGCATCACTAATCTACAATCAACTTGAAAACAATTTATGTACAGCTAATATACATAAGCATAACAAAATTAAATGCAAAATTAAATGACAACTATACAAGGCAGGGACCCCCTATGAAATCAAAGCAAAATTGAACACACTTGCATGAATGAAAAATCTAATCTATCAAACTTGAAAGTAATGAAATCAAATCAAAGAAATATTTACAAAATGAAATCTATTCTACCTTACATTCTACAAAGCAATATTTACAAAATGAAATCTACTTTACCTTACATTCTAATGTGCTCCATGACATCTACTTCACATCTCCTTCCATGTTGAGAACATCAAAGCTTTATTCAAATTCTTCAAAAGTAAAAAGTACAACAAAGTTCTCCAAAGCTTTCAAAAGCCATCAAGGAGGAACTACAATCTTAAGAACTAGGGACTAAAAAGACTAACAAATGAAGGAGAGAGATCTCCTATTTATACAAAAAGATGAGAGCCATCTCATTAATGATAATCCATGAATCTCTCCCTCTTCCTCTAGAGTCCTAATCAAAATAGGAACTGATAAGACACATGTCTTTTTAGAGTTACAATAAAATTAGGAGATGTGACGCATATCATCATGATCCCATGATTCTTTCCACTCAAATTCGAATTTGGCCTTAGAGTGCCACATAAGGGTCTTCTAGAAGCCTCCTTTCAACCTACACATGTCAACAATATCAACCCATTGGTTAGGTATAAGCTTATGCACATTATTTCCTAATTTTTAACCACAAATTCACTTAAAAGGCTTAGAATTAATAAAGATTGGAAAAACATAAATGTGGCCCAATGATAATGAAAGTGGGATGAATGTGGTGACATAGTAGTGAAATGGAAATGATATAATGGACATAATAGTGAAAGTGTAATGGAAATGAATGACATTTTCATGACTCAACATACCCCCCAACTGAAGCTATTGCATGTCCTCATGCAATATATATTACATTAACTCTTTTGATCCTTGAGTTTTGGCTTAACTTTGCATTATATCATTTGTAACTTCATATTTCTGCAAAGTGTTTTACTTGAATTGCAACATGGTCGGTTCTTGTGTTACAACCATTTTTTTTTTGTTGCCTTCTATTTTGATCTTTGAACTTTGCATACTAATATTTTGATTATTGTTGCAAAGTATATTTTTATTGGATTGCATGATGGTTGGTTCTTTTGTGACAACCATGATTTTGTTTGTATCCAATTTATCCTTTAAGCACTTTTTTGAAAAGCCATTGTATGCTCATAATAGCAATGTAATAATTAATATATGTTGGAAGTATGTGGGCTCCTGAATATGATATGGACATGGAAAGATATGAATATGAATGTATCCCCCCCCCACCGCCCCAACTGATGGTATTGGCAATTTTATGAAATAAGGAAGAGAAATGTTTTTCCAACAACTATCATTCTAGCTTTTTATGGAATTCTATGGTCAAAAGTTAGAAAATGATGTACCTTCACTTACCCTTTGGAATGGATGAGTTGTATGTGTGGTGGCTGCAAATTCTTCTTCAAGTGGTTGAACAAGAGGAGTCATGGATAAAGAGATAAGATGACTCTTTATTGCTTTTACTAAAACTTATTGAATCTGCTCCGAAATGCTAAAAATAATAGTCTTCATGTCTTCAAAACTCATTGGCACAATTCCTACTATGTGAAAAGATGTTCTGATGTCGAACATAGTAGGAAACTGTTGACTTAGTGACCATTAATGGATGCCACTAGTCAACACGAGAACTCTCACCATTGATGACAATGAGAGTCAAGATGTCCAAACACATCTTGCTAGGTACGAATGAATTTGCTGATGTCGAGTCACCTAGAAGATCTAAGGAACAAGGGACATTAATGTATTCCCATTTTTTTCAGCATGAGAACTTGCCATTAAGGCATGCAAGCTTCAAGGTGTTTTTACAAAGAACTTAGACTCAAAGGACTATGGACTCAATAATTTGCATCGAAGCAGGGCTTATTTGCAGAATGAAAATGACAAGAAATGAAAGATGAAAATGGAAGATAGCAATGGAGAGTAGAAATGGAAATGGGCAATAAGCATGTGAATGAGCCTCTTCCTTTTATTTGTGGGTTATGAATGGAAAAAAAGGGATGGAAAGTGTATGTGAATGTAAATGGAAAATATGGAGAAAAATGAGATGAATGGTTTATTATGAAATATGGATGTGATGGAGGCAATAGTATCTGAAATTTTTTCAAGTGTTTGGATCTGATTTTACATCAAAATATTTCCTCTTTGTTGCTGATCATCCTTTTATGAAACAAATTGGTCTCTTAGAGAGACACCATTCTCTTGTAGTCATTTGTCCTTCCTCTTGGAACCTGCAAAAAAACTAATACTTCTTCTGCAATGGAATGTAAGATTATCAAAGGAGAGAGGTGATCAATCTCTCTAGTTATGATATTTACACACAAAACTAAGAATTCATATTAATGAAACAAGTTCTTAAAATAAAAATCAAAAGAATTTATACCTGCTTTGGAATTGGTGCCCAAGTTGAATGTTGCTTCTTTTCAGCAATTTATTTCATTATTTTCCATTTCAAACTCTAATGATGGATTTATCGTTGTGTAGATATTTTTTAGATCTTTCCAACGGTACTTAATTCATCAAAATCTAATTTTGTATGAGAAAGATAGGTTGATTTGAACAATGAGATTTTTCTAGCTGCGGAATTGGACTTTAGCTGTGGAATGTGCACGGTTTCTGTAGCTAAGAATCTTGAATACAAAGTTAGCCATTCATCTTTCATCATCAGTCCAAAATTAATCAATACCTTCAGAAAAGTGAGCAAATAACTTATTCATTTCATTGATTCAAAATTATTATTTTTTTTCTTAACATGTAGCGACTTAGTATGGCGACTAAGTGTGGCAACTTATTGATAACACACAGTTTGACTTCCCTTTGACCGAGGTCTTTTTTATCGAATTGGATCAAATGAATAGGACACCATCCATGTACTGACATTCCCCTAGCTACCCATGTGGCTTGTTTTGCTTGATGACACCTGCAACCTAGAGTTTAACAAAACAGTTGCGAAAAGTTGAACCAGCTGCGGAAAGTTGAATCAACTGCGGAAAGTGGCTGAAACAATCAACCATCAGACACATATCTCTGACTGCCCCTTTTATCTAGCTAAAGAAAGTCCAAGTCTAAGTATGTTCAACTGATTTAGCTCTCCCAATGAGCCCCATCATTTATTTATTTATTTATTTATTTATTTATTTTTTATTTTTTTACTGTTTTCCTAAAAAATAAAAACTTTGAAATATGAAGAAAAACAGTTTTAAAGATGGAAATAGATCAGAGTGCCAACTCTTGTGCTGATCATATTTTTTTTTTTATTATTATTATTTGTCACCAAAAATTCCTATGCATGTTGTAACAGAAACACCTAAGTCAATCTTCAAAATAATTAGGAAGTTTAACGTGCATGTGCACTACCTACTCGACTCTACATCTCTGAGAAATGGGTCATTTAGACGTGCTGCAACAGAAGGCCTTGCTGATGCAACTGTCATAAATTTTCAATAACTTGCCTTATTTCTTCATTGGTAACCTTTTCCACTGCCGCAGGCCTTAGAGCAAAACTCACCTTTTTATAAATTTGAACAATGCTACCGCACTCACTGTAAGGAATCCCCCGAATAACCAAGGAATAAACATATGCCAAAGGAATAAACATCGACAAGCTATAATCCTTTTCATATAATTCTAGTGCCGTGTTTGATCCTCTTATTGTTAAACAGGAAGTAGCGGAACAAGCACAGACGGATGGTAACAATTTCACGGGTTTTAATGACAGAGAGTCTTGTTCAATTAGGATAAGTCACATAATAGAGAGTCGTCTTAAATCAAAATTGTTGTTAACAAGCGTTAATGAATTGAAAATGAGTGGCATAAGGGAAGAAGACGTGGTGGAAAAAATCAACAAACGATTAATTATCAGCACGCCATTATTCCAAATCAAAAGCAATTAAATCAACTATCAGTTAATTGATTCAAATCTCGTTTTTTTCCCCCGCGGCCTGCAAAAATGGGCTCCAAAGAACCAAGGATTTCTCCCAGACTGCCACGAATCTCCTAAAATGGTTTTTGGGTTGTCTAACTGAACTAGCTGGTGAAAAAACCCATGTTTTCTTTTCTTCAAACGTCTCTGTTTGGCCAAATCGCACGTTTGAAATTTGACGTTTTTTCAGCTATTTACGTTTTTCTGATTTAATATGTTCATTGTTCTACATTTGGCCTGCAAAATTTTTGAATTAGTGGTTGGATGGTACGACTTTGTGCATTCTTTGCATTTACCATACATGTTAAAAAGTCCTTGCTTCAACCCAATTTTTTTTCAATGCGGCCGTGGAGAGTTTTTCCTTCTCTCTCCTCTCTAGAACCAGATCGATTTTTTCATTCAACTACAAGTTCAAGTGAAGTCAAAGTCAGTCAGGTTTGACTTGCATGTGTTAAGCATCAGACTCACGTGTAGTTCTTTCTAGCTGGCTCGGCTCGAGAGATCAAGGTCTGGAGATTTTGATGCTTTACTTCAAGAAATGTAGAGATTGTTTTATTGTATGAAACGCAAAAAAAAAAAATTATTATTTATTTATTTTGTCAATAAAATTACATATGTTATGTTTTCAAAAATTAAAAATACACATATATACTTTATCAAACAAAATAATAAAATTTATTATATTCTTTTTAATGTTTTTTTTTTAATTGTTTTGTTTATATGTTATATTTTCAAAAATTAAAAATATACATATACATTTCATTAAACAAAACAATGGTGTTTTTTTTTTTTTAACAAATGTTCTTGCAGGTTTGTTTCAGGGCCAATGCTTGGACAGGGATGCATATTTCTTGTTAAGGCTACAACAAAAGCTAGGATTCAAGATAGCCATAAAAAGGATTAATGATTTTCAATTTCAGGCAGCAAAGTCTTCAAAGAAAACATGCTAAAAACATGACTTTAACTAAGGTCTTAGGCTGGTTTTTCATCGATCTGAGCTGGGTGACTAGGATAGGATCCATGTCGGGACAATTCTGGAGATGCCCATGTGGTCGATTTTTTTATTGGATGCTTGTAACCTGTTAAACCTTGAAACAGCTGCAGAATTCTCAACTAGCTGCGAAATCAGGGCACTTTCCGCAGCTAAGTTGCAAAACCTTATTAAAATAGGATACAGTATTTTGAGGACCACTACAAACCATAAGCAGTCAATTTTGGACAATTTGAACCTATCAAAGCAATTGGGTTTCATTTTTTATTTTTTTTAAATCAATTGAAATGATGAAGTTTATTTTGTCTCCTTTTTTTTGTACATAACAATACTTTTTCTGATCCTCCAGATCACACAAAGTGCAGGAGGAGAGCATACTCAAGAATTATTAATTTTTTTTTACTTAACAATCCTTTTTCTGATCCTCTAGATCACACGAAGTGCAGGAAGAGAGCATACTCAAGAATTATTAAAAAAAATTCAGATGTAAGAAATAAGGTCTCCTAATTACACTTCCCCGACAACGGCGCCAAAAATGTCTAGTCAATTTAACGTCTTAAATTGCTATACATAAATTATCAATCCGAGTATCGTAAACTGACGAAGTGTGGTGCACCATATGTGCTTAGTTAACCTTTTTCTTACTTCGTTGTTTTATAGATTTTATTTTGTTTTGGGTTTTGTGTTTGTTGGTTTCCTAAAGTATCTAATGCAAATGGAAATCCTATTCTAAGGTCTTAAGAATACTTTTAAAGGTCAAGTATGGATGTAGATTTCAAGACAAAGTCTATGTCCCTAATGGTAACTTCCAAAACTTAGCACTTCAAAAGATCTTAAAACATGTTATTAATGGAATTAGTACTTAAACAAAAGTGTAAATATGCAACTACTTCAATCAAACAAAAGATGAAATACTGATCAAAGTTTTCAAAAAGGTTTTCAAACTTGCAATGATGAAATCAATTACTAAGAGAAAATAAAAATGTACCTAAATTCTAATTAAACCAAATAGTGAGCTAGTGACTATGAAACCCAGTATCCTTGCTGTTGTATAAAAAGAAAACTGAACTTAAAGCAATTCAAAAACTGTAAGCAAAGTAAACTAAATCATATTACATCAACTCATATTCTGACCCCTCACCATTCAACTCGCTCTGGCTATTGGAGGAAATCATAAACAAATTGAGTAATCTGATATCTAAATTGCATAAAATGAAACTAAGATCAAAATACGCATTCATACTTCAATCCCTCACCATTTGACTCACTCTGGCTATAGGAGGTAACTGAAAATGGCATGAGTAATATAATCACTAACTTGCAGAAAAATAAACTAATAGAAAACTACACATTCATACTTCAATCCCTCACCATTCGACTCGCTCTGGCTATAGGAGGTAACTGAAAATGACATGAGTAATCTAATCACTAACTTGCAGAAAAGTAAATGAACAAAACAAAACTGAAAGAAATAAACAGTGTTGGAATTAGAACTAAGAAAATAAATCAGCAGAAGGACAAGATAATTCCATCATGTCATTAGTCATTAAAAATCTATGTGCATTACTAATCTATAATCAACCGGTTGAACACACTTGCATGAATTAAAATTCCATGAATGAAAAATATAATCTATCAAACTTGAAAGCAATCAAATGACATAATGAAATCAAAGAAAAATTTACAAAATCAAATCTACTCTACCTTACATTCTAATATGCTCCATGACATCTACTTCACATCTCCTTCCATGTTGAGAACATCAAAGCTTTATTAAAATTCTTCAAAATTACAAAGTACAACAAAGCTCTCCAAAGCTTTCAAAAGCCATCAAGGAAGAACTACAAACTCCAAGCTAAATAACAAAAATCCAAGCCAAGCTAGCTGAGACTAATAAGCTAAAAAATGAAGGAGAGAGATCTCATATTTATACAAAAAGATGAGAAGCCATCTCATTAATGAGAGTCCATGAATCTCTCCCTCTACCTCTAGAGTCCTAATCAAAATAGGAACTGATAAGACACATGTCTTCTTAGAGTTACAATACAATTAGGAGATGTGACACATATCCTCATGATCCCATGATTCTTTCCACTCAAATTCGAATTTGGCCTTAGAGTGCCACATAAGGGTCTTCTAGAAGCCTCCTTTCAACCTACACATGTCAACAATCTCAACCCATTTGTTAGGTATAAGCATATGCACATTATTTCCTAATTTTTAACCACAAATTCACTTAAAAGGCTTAGAATTAAAAAAGATTGGAAAAACATAAATGTGGCCCAATGATAATGAAAGTGGGATGAATGTGGTGACATAGTAGTGAAATGGAGGTGATATAATGGACATAATAGTGAAAGTGTAATGGAAATGAATGACATTTTCAAGACTCAACAATATGTTTATACATGAGGATTTGGTCAAAGATGCTAGTTTGACTTGTTGTGACACGAAGCGAATAGAATTGCAAGTGTACCTTATTGATAGGCCACCAGTGAGGTATGATTTGAAGTTATTCAATTTATTTTGAATCTAATGGAAATTATGTGCTTGGTACAGGAAAGCATGAAATGCTCGGTTGGGTGGTCGAAACTGACAACAAGAATTAGTAGCAATAGTGAAAATAATGGAACATCCTTTGTTAAAAATCCCTGTAAAAAAAGATATAAGACCACGGTCATGGGACATGTATTACAAGTTGAATGGTGGGAAAAACATCCTAGTGGGTGTCACTTTGATTTATTATGGCTAAGGAAATTGGAAAAGGCAATGGCAAAGTCTTTGGAAAGGAAAAATGGCATTTTTGGAACATGTATTTATGAAAATAATGGAAATTTGGAGAAAGGGAAGGTGAAAGGTCACAGATTGCATGTGAGGAGGAAAATGAAGGAAAATAATGGAAAATGAAGAAAATAGAGGCCTCATTGATAAAAAGCATTTTGAGGATCAGTTGGAAAGCTTTTGCTCAGGCTTGGTCAATGTAACTTTTGTCAGTTCAATTTTGGAGCTCTCTCATTATTCGCTCTCTCTCACTCTTGGACACTTCGAGTTTTCTTGGAGCACTTTGGCATCAAATCAAGAAAGAAAAAGAAGGCAAGAGGAAGGAAGAAGCAAACAAGGAAGAGAAGGATCAAGCAACCATGGTAGGATTCTTTGCAAGTATCGATTTTCATGTGTGATTTCCTTGTTAGATTTGGCATGCATGGTATTTCTTGTGGTTTTTTGTTGTCATGGCATGGGTTTTGGTAGGTGTGACAGTATTTTTAGCCTACCCTTGTGATTTCCCAATAGCCATGGTGTGATGGGGTTCTCATGTTTTCGGTTAGCTAAATTGTCGGATGGATTCAAAGCTGAGTGAGGTGGATCTCTAAATAAAATAAAACATGGCCGAGTAACTCCTGAACCAAACTATGGGTTGCGGTAAAGCTAGATGTTTTGTCGCTTCAGTGGGCCTAGGAATCCTCGACTAGTGAATGGCAGAAAATATGGTAAAACCTAGAGGCGAGTGCTCTCTGTCAGGCCTAGTAACCCCAGGATGGGATGTTCGATAAATCTAGGAGGGTGGAGTCTCAATTAGGGGCTAGTGATCCAATGTGGATTGTGGTAAAGCCCAAAGACTGGAGTCTCATTTAGGGCCTAGTGATCTGGTGTGGATTCTGGCAAAGCCAAGAGACTAGGAGACAAGAAAATTCCTCACAATGTAGGTGGAGAAATCCGGTGGCATCCATGCTTTTTTTGGCCTAGTGATTTGGTGGAGGTCATGGTAAAGCCTGTTATTACCTGTTTATTGTTTTGGCCTAGTGGTTTTGTGTGGATTGCAGTAAAGTCTGATTTTTAAATATGAGGGTGAGATGGTTTAGCCTTGATATGCCCCTGATTGGTCCTTTTAGTTTGAGTCACACATTCATGCTTGGAATATGGCACGGGGGTGATTGGCTGAAATAAAGATTTACTTCAGCAAATCTATGGTAGGGTGGAATGTGGTAGTCCCATACCTAGTTGGTCATTGCATTCATTAATATGAAGTTATTTCTCGTCATTTCATGGGTATTATACTAATTCATATGTGGATTATATGGTTGTTGTTTCCTGGGTATTTATGTTGTTATTATGTTGGTTATGAATGTGTATTATGATAGTGGCTATGTATAGCCCTCATCATGTTTTTACTTGTAAATGAATGAATAATGTATCTATGGCCTAATATATGATAATGCATCTAATTTGATAAGGAAACAATGCCTCATAGTGAATCTCATATAAGTATGAGACCCCTATGCTCAAATCTATTGTTTAAACTTGTAGATTTCATATTTGTGACATGTTTGACAAAATGCTTTTCATGGCTAGTAGGGGTCCAGTCTAGTCGTTGTCAATGTTTTTGCAAATGTATCACTAATCTATTGTGTAAATTCATTTTTTAAGGTGTCACTGAGTTATGGGTAGTGACCTAGGCTCTAGGCCTGAAAAAGTGGCACAAATCTTGGAGTCGCAGGTACAACATTGGGGAAAAAGTCCCTAGATACAACCATTCCTTACTGTGAGAGCATCTGGATCCTCCCAAATGCAACCTTATCCATATCAAGGGAGCGTCTTGGGTTTGATGCACTAAAGATTTAGTTGGTCTCAGGGTTTGGTTACCTTACTAGTTAGGATGGCTCCTGGGAGTTCTATTGTTGATGTGGAAGGTATGTGTGGTGTGTTTCTATCGATTCCACTTCCTTAAGGTGATTTAGGAGGTTGAATCCCATTATAGTGGCCTCTTGTCACATATTTACCCCGGTTGGTCGATTTCTTGGGTAGATATGGGAGGAGGGTGTTAAAGTTTCGGCTTCTATAAAAAAAATTGTTGGTTTACAATTCAATTCAATAAGGAAACTTACAAAATGACTATTTCAAGTGTAGAATGCATGTGTCTCTTATTATTGTGCTATAAATGACTTGATTGTAGAACTTTTTCTACAAAACCTTGCTTTGATACCTTGTAGATTTTTCTACAAATCAGCTAGCTCTGATACCATGTAGAAATTCCCACTATAGATCAACAGATTATGCAATGTACTAAGGCAAAATACAAGATCTACTTCTACAATAAACTTTTCGGAAGCTTAATCAATTTGACCATGATCAATGAGAACACGTATAACTGAGAATGAGAAATCAATCACACATAACACAAAATAAATAACCTGGGGAAAGCCTCAACCTAAAACCCCGATCTCTGTATTATCATACAAGTGGAAAATACTGACAGAATTACACAAAGCCTTAGCTTGGAAGCCAACCAGCTCTCAGTATAATCCCTCTTGTTATCAGGAAATCTAGTGTCCATGCAGAGCTGCTAGTCCCACTAAGATGCGTAGCTATCTTAGAAACAAACAAACTAAAGTTACTTTCGTTTTCCTTTATGAGAAGTAGATGAGAGAGAAGCAGAGACTACCAACCTCAGTTTTTAGCTAGGCTCCTTACTTGTTCCCTCTCTTCTTTGACAGATCTTTGTCACTCCTTCCTTGCATGTCTTGTTTCAAAGAGGATCTGTAAAGTCAACATAGCATAATACCATCAAAGCACAGAGATCTACAATCATAAATAATATAGGACCAAATATATATTGACCACAGAAATGCATATATCAACTCAAACATACAAGAATGTGGAGGAAAACTCAAATAGCTTTATTGATAGAAAGAGTAGAAGAGAGGATTACAACCCACTGATCTAACCCAGCGTCATCCTCCCAACATGAAATCCCTTCTTCACCTCATGAAAAGCTTATATCACCCAAAACTATGATGTTCCACAAAGAAACCAACAGCACTTCCTCACAAAATACAAGATTCCAGCCTCTAGATCTCTCAGATGAGGGATCCATATATAGATGTTTGCAGGTGGGTGAGTCAGCTTCTGGGATTGTGATTAGTGTCATTTCTCTGATAGTTCTCAATTCCACTTGGAGATTTCATGATCTCTTACTCATCCCTGGGCGAATTCAGAGAGGCAAGTGTCACTGGAGAATTTTCTGGAAGATTCCATGATCATCCACCTTGCAAACTATCTCTGCCATTTGTCTACTCTCGCTCATCGCACCCTATAGAAAGTATTTCCAATATGCATCACACTTTTTGCATGTGGCAGGTGAAATGCATCGCACCCTTAGCACTGAGCAGTCTGTATGGTATAGTTTTGACCAATTTTGAGCAGTTTTTCATGGAGAACTTCTGGGAGATGATGTAATTAGCTGACCTTGCTCCTTTAGGGTATGAAGCAACACTTTAAGGGACTTAGAAGCCCTTGGTTTATGGACATATGTGATTGGGGTTGCAGTGCCCAAATATGTCTATAACACCTCTACTGCTCATAGACAGTCAAAGGCTCTCACAACCTTCTCCTCTACCCTCCAAGCCTCCTATTTCCTTGTGCAGTTTTTCCTGGGGTCCACTGCTTCTACTTGTGTGAATTCCCACCTCACACTGCTCACTTGGCTTAGAAATAATTGCACAAAACTAAAGGAGATAATTCCTTCTGCATGGATGAGTTTGCTTTATAGGAAAAATCCTCCAACTGATAGTACATTATCCCATCCTTTGATCTCAACTGGGTCTCTAACTGAACTGACATGCATGAGTTATTTATGAGAGAATATTTAGTTATCTAAAGTGCAGTAGTTACATGCATGCAAGAATTAACTAACTGAACTCACAATTAATTCAACAAACTGTTTGAATTAATCTAACTAGGCTTGACTCAGTTAATTGAGTCAACTAATTACAACTCATCCTTATCTCTTTAACTGATGGATAAATTCCTCAATTAATGGAGAAACGATTGCATGTCCCCACATAGACTTCATGTTTGATTTTCTACAACTAATTAACTCAAGATGAATTAATTAATTATTTTACAAACAACTGCTAAGATCAAATTCGAATTTTACTTCACTATTTTAGTTTAGGGACTAACTAAAATAGGAATCTAACCCGAAATGCTATTTTTAGCACTTCCATTTTTCTTTCCTTGTTGATATGTCCAACACTGGTACCCGAACTGCTATTTATAGTAGTGCTATTTTTAGCACTTCTACTTTTAGCATTTCTTGTTGCCATTTCCAACATTGATGACTTTTTAAATGCACATGAAAATGAGATAAGAAGCAGCCTCAAAAATGGAAAAATAATAGCAAATATATAACGTGGGTTATGCCAATTCACATAAGCTCTTTAAGTTGAATATCATGGATGAAATCCCAACCAGTTCGCTAGTGGTGGACACTCGAGGCTCGCCCAATGATATTCATATATCCAAATCGATAGACTCTAATACTCTCGAAGTACATCATGTAGGTTCTAATTCCCATGAGCAAAACATAGAGCCTATGCCTAGGTAGTATAATATTTATTTATAAAAGAATTGAAAATCTATATCCACGTGAAACCTCAAGTAAAATTGCATAGGAAACGAAAGAGGAGAAGAGAGAGGTTGACATGATGCTCAATATTGGCAAGCTACATCTACTACGATGATATTTGGCTAAATACCTAGTGGACATTTGATGGTATGAAAGTGGTTGGTTGTGTATGTGTTGGCATTGATGTCAAACAAGGCTCAGCCTGATGATAGGCTTCACACCTTGGTGGTTGTGATTCTAGCTAGGTAGATACTTTGGAGCCATAATTTGAGGTAGAATATGGGCTTAGTGGCTAATCAGACTTTTTTCATTGGAAATTTCTCTGGAAGATATTTCTAGCAATATGAGGAAGTCCAGAAATGGACTTGTGGTTCGAGAGATATGGCATGTTGAAGTTCAAAATGATATAGGCTTTGTGCAGTGAGGAATATCAGAGATCAGAGGTCCCAGCGAATCGCATATCATAGGTCCTCGTGAATCATAATCGACGATTGGAGGATCAGTGGCACAGCGGAATAGCATATGCATTTCGCCAACTAGTGACTTGCGATATCGGTAGCCAAAGATCCCATCATATAAGAGATTGGAGGTCATGCCATATCAACAATCGCACGTCGATGACCCAGGAAAATCGACGATCACAACCAAAGGTCTCGCGTATCAGAACTCCCACAAATCAGAGATTTGAGCCTCTAGTGTTAAATTGTCGAGACAGCCAAAAAGAAAAACACGAAGGAATTCATTGCACAACAAAGTTAGGTAGGCCTCTTTCTCTCTCCTCCAGGAGGACAAATGGAGGCATCTGATTAGCTCTAATAAGGACATGACGCATCATCAGAGGACCTCTAATTAGGATAGGTGGAAGGATCTTATTGGTTCTGATAAGGGACGCATGGCTGCTTATGTCAGCATGATGTCACGGTATGGAGGGACACATGGCAGGTTATTGCGTTGTTTATGGGTGACCTAATGGGCCATATCTGAGTGACACATGTCACTAGTCAGAAGATGACAAGTGGCATAATATGACTTCACTTCAGTGATCGGTGATCGAAGGTTTGCAATGGTTGGCTCATGTGCCACAATGAAATTTCGACAAGATGCAGGATGCGAGATAGCATGTGGTCATGAAGGGTTAAGGGAACCAAGGGCCAAGGCTTAACAAATGGTGCCTATCACCTATTGACAATCAACGGTCCTTGGTGGGTGGCATCAATGCAACAAACAGAAAAGTTTTTAAAAGGCCTCCATGTGTATTTAGCACCGGTTTCATGAAACACACATCAAATCGTGTGTAAAGGGTTAATAAAGAAATATAGCCCCTTATCAGGGGTCTGGAGGCCTTAGCGCCTTAAGGATGAGCCCTCAATCATATCCCTAGGTCCTATGGAGACAAATGAAAAAAGGATTCTTATACATAAGGGGATAAGGACTATCATATTTCATTGTCTTGTATGGCTTTTATGTGTAAAAGTGCCAATTTGAGAAATGCCTCGATAATGTTCTTGAGTGTAAATCCACAGATAGAACAACAGTACAAAGGTGTATTAAAGATGTATGAATCGACAGTTCTAGTCTTGAATGCAAAACAAAGACTCCATGATGATGTATAGATAGATCTTTGCAAACCATAAATAAGCATGGGGAGCCTCTGTGAAATATGTAAGGGGGACTAAGAGTTAATACACAACATGGAGAGTCAGTTGTATGACAAAGAAGTGATCATCACCCATATTATGAGTTTAATGTAACAATTGGATTGGAGTTAGCGTAAATCAGTAGAATAATAGGGTGTCATGCCTGGGGTACATGCGTGGGTAGAATCGATGATGATAGTGACTACATTGAGGAAAGAGTAGCACATGAAGAAAATGGTGAACCTCCATTGAGCTAAGGGAGAGAATCAGCATACTTGCGAGAGAGCAGAGCAGTGAGCTATGTATTGGAGCAGAGTGTTACAAGGGTAGTGTTGTGGTGAAATAGTGGAGAGCCCTAATGTGAGAAATCAGAGCATGGAGCAAGTGTTGCAGTGGACAACAAGAGGAAGATTGCCACAAGTGTTCAGAAAGCAGAGTGTAGAAGTTGAATCTACAGATAGCCATTAAGTTGGTATTTTACTTGTAATTTGCACGCCTCTGTTTTCAGTATGAAAATTGTATGAAATAGTAAAACAGTGGCAGTGACGGGTTGGTGCCTCTAGGCAAGTTGGTGCTTGCTAAACAAAAAATATCGATGCGTCTTGGCAAGTTAGTGCTTGCTAAACAAAAGAGGTTGGTGCCTCTTGGCAAGTTTATTCTTGCTAAACAAAGGGGGTTGGTGTCTCCAGTGAGTGGGTGCTCACAAAAAAACAGATGTAATTAAGTTGGTTCTTAAACTACATCATAAAACAAACAACAAATTGGTGGCTTTTTCCCTTTGGGTTTCCATGTGAAAACACTGTGTCAAATGTATGCTGATCATGAGATTGTTGTTTGAGTATGTGTTATGAAAGCTTATAAGATTTACTGCTTCATGAATGAATGTTTTCACATATGAAAGAACATAAGAAGGAACTATAAGCATAGTAAGAAAACAAAATTAATATTTTCTTAAATTACTGATTCACCCACCCACTCCCCTCCCCCTCTCAGAAATTCCTTAATTCCAACAATTGGTATTAGAGTCAAGTTCCTTCAGTAATAGTTTAACCATTGGAAGGTAGATTATTAAGGAGTTATGAATAGGGAAGTGAGTCAAGAATTTTACTCGAGTAGGGTACTGGTCCTTGATGGAGCCAATTATGCCTTTTGGAAAGTAAGAATGGAGGCATATCTTATGTCCCTAGGGGTAGATGTTTGGACCTAAGTACTAGTAAATTACAATGTCCCAGATATTCCCCCCACAGATGTAGATGGAAAGAAATTGTATCTAAGCCATGGTAAAGCCAAGCATGCCATTATTTTTGGTCTTAGTCAGTCAGAACTTGTGAAGGTTATGCACTGTAAGTCTACTTATGAGATGTGGGATAAGCTTAACAGGTGTCATGAAGGAGATGACAAAGTGAAGCAAGAAAAACTTTAGACCTTCAGAATGAAGTTTGAAAGCTTGAAGATGACTGATAATGAAAGCATAACTGAGTACTTCCTCGGAGTTGATGAAGTAGTTAATATGATTAGAGGACTTGGTGAGGAATTCAAGGAAGAGTTAATCGTTCAAAAGCTATTAAGTTCTCTATCCATGAGATTTAATGCCAAAATCTCAGCTATAGAGGAAATGGTCAATCTAAACGATCTCGATATGGATCAACTACTCGGTACTCTCACATCCTATGAGATGAGAGTAGTAATGGATAAATCTTAACCAAAGGGATTTGAATTTAGAGTATCCAATAAGGGAAAGGAACACAAAGTTCATCAAGACTACTCGAACAGTGAATCTGATCAGGATCTGGCTCAACTAGCCAGAAAACTAAAGCATGGCTCTAGTAACTATAAAGGGAAGTTTCACGTTAAGTGTTTTGATTGTGGAAGAGTTGGAAAATTCTCTTCCAAATTCCCTTACAAAGAGAGGGTTGAAAGAGAAGAAGGCCAGAAATTTAGAAATAAGTCTCAGACATTTCTAAAGAAGAAACCCTACAACAAGAAGGGGCTCTATTCCAAAGAGGATAGTTCGGACCTAGAATCAGACTGTGAATACTCATCGGAAAATGAGTCAAATGAGTATGTTCTTATGGCCCTCAAAACAGACTCCAACAAACAGGGTCTTATGGACTCAGAAGAGGAAGAAGTGGAAGGAGTGGTATACCTTGAGGGAGAACTCATCGGTGCCCTTGATGAGTTGAAGAAAGTGAGGAAGAAAAACAAGCAATTGAAGGAATAGTTGCACAGTTCAGAAGAAGGAATGTATAACTCAGATAATGAGGAATTTTCATATTAGAAAGAAAAACTTGAAGAGGCTATCAAGATAAAGGATAGTATAGATCTTCTACTAAAAGGAGAACAAGGAAATCGTGAGAAACTAGAAGAGGATAACAAGCAGCTGAAACAAGAGCTGCTCAAGTTGAAATGGGAAATGACCTCAAAAATATGCAAAAATGATTTTTTATCTTTAGAGGTTGAGCTGGAGGAAGCTAGATGAAAAGAAGAGGTACTTCAAGATATCATTCAAGAATGGGAATAAAATTTTCAGTATCTTGAAGAAAAGGTGGTCTCTCTAAGAACTAGCCTTGAGAAAGCAAAGCCCAAGAAGGGTCTAAGTGAGAGATTTGTTGAAGGGACTAGAAGACTAAATCAGATTCTGAGTTGTCAAAGGCCCTTTGGACTTAGAACCGGACTGGGGTACTCAAAGGAACAAGAATCTTCTATTGGGAAGAAGAATATAAACTTCATGTTCGTGGGAGTTAAATAATCGTAGAGTCATAGGAAGAATGATCACAAAAGAGATCATGAGGACAAAAGAGCAATCTGACAAAGAGGAGACCGTCAATGGAGAACAAGTCAAACAGACATTCAACGAAGGTATTTCTATGCTAAACCTAATAATGTTTTGACAATAGGTGTTCCTACTTATTTTATGGTCACTATTATAAGTGTCATATATTTGGACACAGAGCTATTAATTATAGAAGTGTCAAAGTTGAAAGAGATGAAAATCTCAAGTTTAATTCACACCAAACTGCTAAGTCACAAGATACATCTTTTAGCAATCAGAATGCCTTCACTCCCCTAAAAAGTGAAGTTGAATGTTTTAAATGTAATAATTCCAGGCACAAGGCCAGTGAGTGTAGAAGCAGGTTTGAATACCTGTCTAAATCTCAAACTGATAGACAAACTCACATACAAAAGGATAAAAGAGGTTGGAAAAAAAGACCAAAAAGAGCATGCCATGTGGTCTCACCTTATAAGCGCATGATAAAGAAAACAAATGGTATGTAGACAGTGGTTGTTCCAAACACATGACTGGAGACAAAAGCAAGTTTCTATCACTAAAAGAAAAAGACAGAGGATAAAATGTCACCTTTGGCAACAACGCTCCAGCAAGAATCAAAGGAAAAGGAGTGGTCAGCTTTGATCAGAAGACAAAAGCACATAATGCATTGTATGTGGAAGCCCTCAAATACAATCTACTAAGTGTTAGCTAGATGTGTGACAATGACTAGGATGTGACCTTTCGATCTAAAGATTGTGAGATCCGTAATATAAAAATGGAAAACTATTGGGGAAGGCAATCACGAATCATAATAACGTTTATGTGTTTGATGACTCAAGGGTCAGCTTTTACTTGAGCAAAGCCAGTGAAGCATGACTGTGGAATAAGAGGTTTAGACACATGAATTTTGATAGCTTGATAAGGATAAGTAATTTAGGCATGGTAAAAGGATTACCTAGATTTTCAAGGCTTGATAACACCATCTGCAAGTCATGTCAGTTTGGCAAGCAGACTAGGAATAATTTCAAAACGAAAGAGTTCTCCTCATCTAGACCTCTGGAGCTTATGCACGAATATATTTGTGGCCCCACAAGAACAAAAACATCAAAAGGAGAAAGGTACTTCCTGATACACTTTTATGATTACGCGAGGGCTACTTGGATTCTCCTCATAAAAAAAAAGTCAAAAGCATTTGAGCACTTCAAGAAGTAAAAGGCTCAGGTAGAGAATGAGAAAGAATTGAAGATAAAATTATTGAGATTGGACAGAGGGAGGGAATTTACCTCAAAAGAGTTTGAATAATTTTGTGAAGAGAAAGGTATTAGAAGGAAGTTCTCAGTGGTCAAAGCTACTTAGCAAAATGGAGATGTGGAGAGGAAGAACCGAATGATCTAGGAAATGGCCAAAGCGATTTTAGATGAAGTAGGAATGGCTCACCACTTCTGGGGAGAAGCAACTTAGGTAGTAGTTTACTTGTCAAACAAAACTCATCTCAGGCCTGACAGTCACAAAACTCCATATGAGTTATGGAAGGGTAGACATGCATCATTTAAACACCTCAAGGTGTTTGGGAGCAAGTGCTTCATTAAAAGAAATGGAAAGAACATTGGGAAGTTTGACTCACGCGTCAATGAAGGAACACTACTTAGATATTGTATTCGAAGCAAATGGTACATATGCTACAACAAGAGGACAAAGAAGATATAATATTGCAGTGACATAGTGGTTGATGAAGTAGGCTCACAACCTAAACTTTCTGAACATAGATTGGACTCAGATGATGAAGAGATTTCAAAATTGAGGGATGTAGATTGGAATGAAACAAATTCAGACAATGAAGGTGAGGAAGAAAGCACATCTTCAAGGCCAAAAACACCTTCCAGGTGTGCCCAAAAGGAACATCCTGAGAGTCAAATTCCTGGATATCAAAGAAAGGGTTTCCAGACTAAAAGGATACTTGTGGAAAATACAAATCATGAATATTTGGCTCTACTATCACAAATAGAACCCAAAAACCTCTATCCAGCAAGTGAAGATAAGTTATGGGTAAAAGCCATGAATGAAGAGCTATACCATATTGAAAAGAATGACACATGGGAGCTTGTCCCAAGACCAAAAGAGAAAAATGTTATTGGAACCATGTGGGTTTTCAAGAATAAGCTGAATGAAAAAGGTTAAGTAATAAAGAACAAAGCTTGGTTGGTTTGCAAAGGGTATGCCCAGTTAGAAGGGGTAGACTGTGAATAAACTTTTGCACCAGTGGCCCGACTAGAACCCATAAGAATATTGCTTTCTCTTGCCATTCACAAGAACATCAAATTTTATCAGATGGATGTAAAGTCTGCCTTTCTCAATGCAGACTTAGAAGAGGGGGTTTACATTGAGCAGCCTAGAGGTTTTCTTCTCTCCTTTGGTGAAGGGATTGTATGCAAATTAAAGAAAGATCTATATGGTTTGAAACAGGTCCCTAGAGCCTGGTATGAAAGGCTACATAAGTATCTCCAGAAATGAGGTTTTAAGAAAGGCTCAGTTGACAATAATATCTATGTAAAATCCAAAGATGATCATCTACTGATAGTGGTTTTGTATGTGGATGACATCATATTTGGTAGCATGAAGCGAACAAAGTTCCTTATACAAATTAATTAGTCCAGAAGACTTGGAATATAAAGATATCCATGAGGATACAAATATTATATATTAAATGTGTGAATATGAATGAGAATGATTACAATGAGAACAAGAGGCTTTCTTATATACCAAGCAAGTGTCTCTTCATGAAGAGTCGTGTCTCATCTAGACATGCCTCTTCAACCTAATTACTAATTAACTAATCATTATTTACGATTATTATTGTTTACATTATTATTCTTTACTTATATATATATATATATATATATTATTCGTAACATTGTCTTCTTCTCAAAAAGATTTGTCCTCAAAGCTTGTTGATGAAAAAGGCTTGATCTCTTTTTCGGGTTCAAAATTATTCTTATCTCGTAATAGTCATCTTTGTCGATACAAGTTGATATGATCTTCTTAGTGACAAACAAAATTGTCGCACTAATAAGGGATCAGAATACCCTAGATTAATCTTCTGTGGAATATTCTGATCACTAGAATTTTGTAACGACTTGTCATCGTAGGACTGGATTGAGGTTACATTACTCTTCTCTAGAACATCAATTTCTTGTTTCTGTTCTGAATGGTCCCAATGCATAGCATGGTTAACTTGTCTATTCTCATGATTCGGATGCCAATAGGGAACTTTTTTGGTTTGATTTTCCCTTATTGGGCATGCGGCAATTTTTATATTTTCTTATGGCGAAGATGTTGTAGAGTTGGTTACGAAACATTCACTGGGGGTGTTTATTGTCTGAACTACAACATCTAAGTGTGTCATTTCTTCAACTGACTTGTCTTCTTGAGTTGTCATGTTCACTGGGTCGGTATTCGTTCCCTTATTTTCAACTTGAACTGTTGTGACAGGAGATTTCGATACTTCTTCTTGAGTGAATTGTTCCAAATTATCTTTTAATGCTTTCTTATCATCCTTAATCTTCTTAATTTGAGTGAGTAAACTTTGATTATGGTTTCTCAGACGTTAAAGTTCTTTGATTTCTGATTTATCAAATTTATTTTCAGTGTTTTGAATTTTAAGCTTTTCATGTTTTACATCTCTGATTTGTTCTAATAAATTTTTATTAAGGTTCTTTAAAAGCAAAGTTTCATCTTCTTGTTCTAATAAGTACTTCTTGAGTTCTTTTTTTGTGACCTCAGTCTTCTTCACTTACGCCAGTAATTTTTCGACATGGTCCTTGAAATGAGAAATTTCTTCATCCTTTTCCATTATTTCTTTATAATGCATATCCACAAGATCTTTATGTTTGTGTTCTAATGCTTTCTTGTTTTGCTGGATTTTGACTATTTTTCCATTATCTTGATCTTCTTGCACCTTCTTGGTACACTGGATTACATCATTTTGTGGGAGTGATGATGGATGTAGAGAATGGAATAGGGATTCCTTCTCTTTTTCTCCTCAACATATTGTCGCTCAAGTATTGTGATTACTTGTTCTACATCTCTTTGGAATTGTGTTTGTTTGTTACTTAGAGATTCCATATTTTTTTTCACTTCTTTTATCTCCTTCTTTAATATATTATATTATATATCATATATCTTCTCATATTCTCCTTTTTAACACCTTGGCTCTATTAATTTCTTCTTAATTTTTTTTTTAATAGAATTAAATCCTTTGTATTTGGTGTAGTATATATATATATATATATATTATATATATATATATATATATATATATTAACTTTATAAGCCTTTTTCTAAAATCACCTTTTTAAATATATTTATACAGCCTTTATCTTTCCAACTAACAATAATAAATTCACGGCTCTTTAAAGTTTTAACTTTTCAGCAAATAAAATGTTATATATATATATTATGAAAGTTATCTTAATATTTTACTTCAAATTCAAAAGTGTTTTATTAAATAATTCCTAATGGGCTTTTTTAGACATAACAATATAATTATTAACTTCCTCTAATAGTTGGTTGCCTTTTCATTTTTTTTCTTTCTTTTTTTTCTTTTTTTAATATTTCAATGGGTGTGACCATTCTAGACAGTTGATGGTGCTTGTAATTCTAAATGCATAGAAATATTTGAAGTAATAAAAAAAGTTGAATTGTATGGTCTAGTTGCACTGGTCACATATTAATTCTAGCAATTGCGATCCACAAATTTTGTAGCGGACTAGAGATAGAATGGCACAGGTGGTCGTTGCTCAAGCAAATCGGACAGAACTGGTAGTTGGCAATGGTGGCTGGAATTCTTGTCCAGACGGTGGCTGATGACAATGAACAATGAAAGAAGTGTGACTGATAAGGTGCCCTTGCCGATGATGGAAAAGAGGTGGTCACGGAGGAGGGCGAAGGTTTTTGTGGTAGGTTGTAGTGTCGACACACAACTAGAACTAGATTTTCTTCCCCTCATATGCCTTGCACTCAGATCTCTCAGGAATCTGTTGAATCAGCGAGTGACTCTGGACTAGCCCTGTAGAAAGTGAGGTCGTGTTTCTCTTTCCCTGTATTTCACGTTGGTCGCCCTCTTTGAATCTCTCACGCTTTGAGGAATTGCACTGTAACTGTATAGCTTGACAACCCTATGACTACAGATTAGTGGAGGGTTTTATTAATTTCAATGGAAGCCAATGAATAATTTCACCAACAAGGCACTATGGCGTTTTTATTGGTTATGTTGGTGGCACTTCGTCAATTTGTTGGGCTACGTGGCCAGCCTACTCCGTCGACTATAGGAGATGAGGTCCTGTTGGTTGACAGATAGGGTCAACGTGTCGGTGCGCTTGGTGTTTAGAAAGCTACGATGAAGATGCGGGTTATTTTTAAACAAGTCTAATAATATATATATATATTTTTATAACTTTCAGTTTTTTTATATTCTTTTTTTTTAAATAAAATGACCAAAGACCTAAAAAATGGAGAATCTTCCAACATGTAGCGAAACGCTTTAATTATGACAGCAACAAGGTTGATGACGATTGATGGCCAAGAGCCGATGATCAGAGAACGAGCTCTGTGCAACTGTAAAGCAGCCAAAGGATCGACTGCTCCGATACCAATGAAGCAAACAAAGTTCCTTCTACAGATTAATTAGTCCAGAAGACTTGGAATATAAAGATATCCATGAGGATACAAATATTATATATTAAATGTGTGAATAAGAATGAGAATGATTGCAATGAGAACAAGAGGCTTGCTTATATACCAAGCAAGTGTCTCTTCATGAAGAGTCATGTCTCATTTAGACATGCCTCTTCAACCTAATTACTAATTAACTAATCATTTTTTACGATTATTATTGTTTACATTATTTTACACTATATAAATATCTATTATCTAAATATATAATATAATATAATATATATATATATATATATAATATATATACATATATAAATATAATATATATATAATTAATTAATTATTCGTAACACAACAATGTAGAGCAGTTGGGGTATCAGTTTGCAAACTCTATGCAAACAGAGTTTGAAATGTCCATGATTGGTGAGTTTTCCTTCTTCTTGGGTCTACAAATTACAAAATCCCCACAAGGAGTTTTTATATATCAATCCAAATACCTTAAGGAAACTTTGAAGAAATTTGGAATGGACAACTACAAACATATCATCACAGCCATGACTACAAGCTGTAAATTGTGCAAGGAAGATGTAACGCCACAGGTAAATTAGACTGAATGCAGATCAATGATAAGAATATTATTGTATTTGACAGCTTCAAGGCCATATATCATGCAAGCATGGGGGAATTGTGGCATGATTTTAGTCTTGTCCACGAGAAATTCATGTGGTGGTAGTTAAGTGGATTTTCAAATATCTTCAAGGTACAACAGAGTATGGTATGTAGTATCCCAGGAGCAAAGAACTCAATATAAAGGCCTACATAGATGTAGATTGGGATGGAAGTATAGATGAAAGGAAGAGTAATTCTAGTGCGGCTTTCCTTTTGGGTGACTGCTTAGTATCGTGGGTTAGAAAGAAGTAGGTGTCCATCTCTCTATCAACTATTGAAGCAAAATATATTGTTTATATGACTTGTTGTACATAGATTCTATGGATTAATAAAACCTTAAAGGATATATAGGAAGAGTTGTCTAATCCCATTCCAATAACGTGTGACAACACTAGTGCAATCAGCATCTCAAAAAATCCAGTCATGCATTCAAAAACCAAGCATATTCCTATCAAGTATGATTTCTTGAGATAACAAGTTGCAACCAATACTAATAAACTTGTATATGCGCCCACTAAAGAGCAACTAGAAGATGTCTTTACCAAGCCACTTGCAAGAGAGCCATTTGAGTATCCCAGGTAGCACATATGAGTTGTGACTCCTCCCTCCAAATGACTTCATTTTGGTAGGAGGTGGCAGCTACTCAGCAGGAGGAACTTATGGCAGAGTAGGCTGTATTGGTTCAGGGGTAGTGCAAGTGAATTTTTGTTTGTCATGATGTCAAGGGGGGGGGAATTGGCATGAGAAAAAACCATGCCAAGCTGAGGGGGAGTCTACATTGCTAGCATCAATGCCAAAGGGGGGTATTGTTGGACATTTGATGGTATGAAGGTCGCTGGTTGTGTAAGTGTTGGCATTGATGTCAAACAGGGCTCAGCCTGATGATGGGGCTTCATGCCTTGGTGGTTGTTATTCCAGCTAGGTAGAGTCTTTGGATCCATATTTTTAGGTATAATATGGGTTTAGTGGCTAATCAGACTCCTTTCATTTGAAAGTTCTCTAGAAGATATTTCCAATGGTATGCAGAAGTCTAGAAATAGATTTGTGGTTTGAGAGATATGGCTTGCTGAAGTTCACGATGATTCAGGCTTTGTGCAGTGAGGTATATCAGATATCGGAGGTCCGACCGAATTAGAGGTCTTGATGAATTGCATATCATAGGTCCCGATGAATTGCAATCGGTGATTGGAGGATTAGTGGCATAGCACAACAATGTATGAATTTAACCAATTAGCAACTTGTGATATTGGCAGTCGGAGGTCTCAAATATTAGATATCGGAGATCGAAGGGCATGCCATATCGGGGATTGCACGTCGATGATCCAAGAAAACTAGTTATCATAATCAAAGGTCGTGAAAAACATAACTCTCACAAATCAGAGATTTGAACCTCTAGTGTTAAATCACCGGGAGAGCCAAAAAGGAAAACAAAAAGGAATTCATTGCAAAACAACTTTATCTCTCCTCTAGAAGAACACGTGTAGGCATCTAATTAGCTCTGATAAGGATAGAAGGCGGCATCGGAGGAGCACTGATGAGGACAAGTGGTAGGATATTATTAGTTCCGATAAGGGACACGTGGTCGCTTGCATCAGTATGACGTCACAGTATGGAGGGACACATGGAAGGATGTTTCACTATTTATGAATGGCCTAATGGGAAATATATGAGTGACACATGTCATTGGTCAAAATATTCCACATGGCATGAGATGACGTCACTTCACCAGTCAGCAATGCAAGGTTGCAATGGTTGGCTCATGTGCCATAATGAATGTTCTCTAGGATGCAAGATGTAGGATAGTAGGTGGTTGCGAAGGGTTAAGGCAACCAAGGGCCAAGGCTTAATAGACGGTGCCTATCACCTATCGGAAATCGGTGATCAGAGATTGTTGGTGGCTAGCATCGGTACAACAAATAGAAAATGTAAATAAAGGGCCTCCATGTGTATTTAGCATTAGTTTCATGAAACACACATGAAACCGTGTGTAAAGGGTTAACAAAGAAAATATAGCCCCTTTCGAGGGTTTGAAGGCCTTAGTTCCTTGAGGATGAGCCCTCAATCATAGCCCTCGGTCCTATGGAGAAAATTATGAAAAAGGGGTTGATATATAAGGGGCTAAGGACTATCATATTTCACTGTTTTGTATGGATTTTATGTGTAAAAGCGTCAATTTGAAAAAAGGCTCGATAGTGTTCTAAAGTGTAAATCTTCCGAAAGAAAATCTATACATATTTGTATTAAATATGTATGAATCGATAGTTTTGGTCTTGAATGCAGAATAGAGACTCCATGATCACATACAGATATATCTGTGTGAACCATAAAGAATCATGGGGAGTCTCTGTGAAATATGTAAGGGGGACTAAGAGTTAATACACAGCATGGAGAGTCAGTTGTATGACAGAGAAGTGATCATTGCCCACCCTTATGAGTTTAATGCAACGACTGAACAAGAGTTAGCATAAATCACCAGAAGAATGGAGTGCCATGTCTGGGGTAAATGCATGGGTAAAATTGATGATGACAGTGACTACGTCAAGGCAACAGAAACATGTGAACAAAATGGTGAACCTTCATTGAGCTAAGGGAAAGAGTCAACATACCTGCGATAGAGCAAAGCATTGAACTGTGTATTGGAGTAGAGTGTTGCAAGGGTAATGTTGTGGTGAAATAGTGGAGAGCCCTGAGTAGGGAAAACAAAGAACAGAGCAAGTGTTGCAGTGAACAGCAAGAGGAAGACTACCACAAGTGTTCAAAAAGAAGAGTGTAGAAGTTAAATCTACAGACAACCATTAAGTTGGTATTTTACTTGTAATTTATATGCCTCTATTTTCAGTATGAAAATTGTATGAAATAATAAACAGTGGTAATGACAGGTTGGTGCATGCACACTTAAGGGGTTGGTGCCTCTAGGCAAGTTGGTACTTGCTAAACAAAAGAGGTTGGTGCCTCTAGGAAAGTTAGTTCTTGCTAAACAAAAGAGGTTGGTGCCTCTTGCCAAGTTTTTGATTGCTAAAAAAGAGAGATTGTTGCCTCTTGCAAAGTTGGTGCTTGCTAAACAAAAGAGGTTGGTGCCTCTTGGCCAGTTGATGGTTTCTAAAAAAAGGGGGTTGGTGCCTCCAATGAGTGGGTGCTCACAAACAAACAGATGTAATTAAGTTGGTGCTTAAATTACATCATAAAACAAACAACAAATTGGTGGTTTTTTCCCTCTAGTTTTCCATGTGAAAACACTGTGTCAAATGTATGTTGATCATGAGATTGTTGTTTGAGTATGTTTTCTAAAAGCTCATAAGATTTACTGATTCATGAATGAATACTTTCACATATGAAAGAACCTAAGAAGGAACTATAAGCACAGTAAGAAAAGAAAATTAAGAGTTTCTTAAATTATTGATTCAAACCCCCCCCCCCCCACCCCCTCTCGGCAATTCCTTAATTCCAACGATGCCACACACTACCCTAGGTAGCAATGGATTATTGTGTTAATGTACATAAGGATTGTTGACATAAATCCATAAAATATTTCCTATACCATATTGACAAGGGAGAGTACATTGCAGCTCTACATTTTGAGGTTGTTTGTCTCATTATTTACCATGATGGTGTTAATGGGTGATGGGTTTATTTCCACAAATGATGAAAATGGAAGGTTGTGGATTCACTCCCACAAAAAGGTGCAAAAGAATATCAACTAGTGGTAATGACGTCATTTGATCTTCTACTCAAATAAGCCAAACCTAAAGTGCCACTACACCACATGAGAAATTTCTAATCTCACTCCTTCTTCAGATGTTGCCCACATCTATGGGAGTGTGGTTGATGATGTTGTGAAAATGTTGAGATACAAATTTTGGAGCAAAGGCATTGAAAACTATATTCATACTGAAAACCAAGAGTTGTGAGAGTTAAATAATTATGCAAAGTAGAGCTTCATGTTATTTTCTATCAAATCCATTCCATTTCCATTTGAACTCACCACTTCTTTTTATACTCGAGAATTAAATATTATGATATTGACATGCCTTTGAAACTATATTTTCATTGATTATAGCACCTCAGGCAGATCAATCATCAATTAATACAAGGAGCTGAGGAATTTATATTTTAGATGGAGGTTGTCATTGATATATTTGTCACTTCATTACCTAAATTACTCTTAACTATGGAGATCTTGGAAGAATCATTTAAAACATGGTGGCGATAGTAACGTCATGATAAGTGTTAGTTTATGTAGCTTAGAGAGGTGTCCTAGTTTCAGATGGTGTCCATGAGGCTAAAGGACACAGTGGATTAATTTTCTCCAATGCCCAAAAAATGTTTCTAAGGAAAAGTACCTTAAATAGAATTAATTAGTAATTTTATTAATTTTCTTAAGTATAACTTAGGGAAATGGCTTAATTAATCAATCCTAATTGAGGTAAATCAATTTTCCTCTAGTGACTTCTAGAAAAAAAAATTTGAAGGGTTCAAGATGATCTTAGCCATCGATTGAGATTAGATCATGGTCTTTAATTGTTCAATGAGAGATTATTACAGGAAATCAATGGGCATTTGGAGAATACATCAGAGACACAGATTTGCAGTGATAGAAAAGGAATAGTGATAGCATGGAGGACACTAAGTAACGAGGAATCAATAATGATTGAGTAGAACATTTCTAGAGAGAATTTCTTCATCAATTTCTTTTAGTTTCTAAGAAATAGAGCGAGAATATTTGCAAGTCTAATTTGTCTGCAGGAAGCTAAAATTATTTTTGTGCACAAGATTTTCAAGGAGGTTGAGTTTGTATTCGCATGTGGGGGAGAAAGAGGTAGTTTTTGAGGTCAACTTCTTCCAAGGAAGTTCGAGAGCTCAAGCCAACTTTAGTTGTTGGAGGAGTTCGAGTTTGTTAGAGGTCATAAGGCCGAATTTCCTTAAGACATGGTCACACATGTGAGGTCGTACACACTTGCAGAGGGAGGCCAGATTATTTTAGGAGGATTGAGTTATCTTGTAGAGGGAGGTTGAGTTCCTTCCAGTTATTTTTATTTGCTAGAAGCTGGAGAAAAATAATTACCGAAGCTTTACTATTTTACAACAAGTAGTTGAAATTTTTAATCACAGATTTTACTAAAGAATAATAATAAAAATCCTCATCTTTTGCACTAATTTTCCCCACAACGGTGTTTTTCCAGGTACATTTGTCCAAAAATATTGGTGGTCATTGTTTGTATGCATGTGCAATATTTTCTGAAATCCCGTAGTTTATTTATTTTCCATGAAGTTGCAATAGTGTTTTATTTAGTATTTGTCGTATACTAATTCCAAAAGACAAAAAATCAAATTTGATAGGAGAATAATAAATAGTAACTACAATATTATTAAAATTTCACATGGTATCAGAGAAGATCCAAGGGCCGAAAAAGGCTATGTGTAGGAAAAGGAAGAGAAAAGTCAAGGGTTTAGAACCCAGATTATATTCTTCAATTTATTTGGATTTCACTTATTTCCAAGGGTTTATAAAATGTCAGCAATAGGATTGAGAGATCATGACAGATTGGGCAGAGCCTCAAATTTTGGTGTCTCGAAATCCATAATTTCCTTATTGTTGGAAGAAAATGGTTTCGAGGAGTATGTGACTAGTGTGATAGTCATTCCAACAAATCCAACATAGCTTTCAACATATGAAAAGGAAGATGACAAAACATGGAGGATAATATTTGATGGAGTTAAGGACCATATAGTTCTACATATTATTGGGTTGGATACAACAAAGAAGATGTGGGATACTATTTTCAATTTCTTCCAGGATGCGACCACTAACCAGAAGTTACTTCTCAGATAAAAGAATAGGAATTCGAAAAATGTAGAAGGGAGAAGACATTAACATTTGCCTCACCAAAATTATATTGTAAAGGATGAGTTAGCTGCACTGAGAGATAAATAGATGGTGACAAGATGGTGTGTATAGCCCTGGATGGCTTTATGAAGCAATGGGTTATATTCATCTAGGTGATCAATGCACAAGATACATTATTGGTTTGGGATTGATTTTGGAGAAATTTCACCCAAGAGGAGCTGAGATTCAATCTTGTCAGTGGAAACAATAGTAGGACTCAGAAGAGTGGGGAGTACTAGGAGAATGTGACCCTAGAAGGGAAAGAAAAAGCAAAGAATGGGTCCACCAAGGGACCAAACCCAAAATGAGAGAAGAAGAAGAAAGACATTTTGAAGGTCAAATGCTATGGATACCACGATTATGGCCACTATGTCAACAATTGTCCATAGAGGAATAATATTGAGAAGAAGGGCAATAAGAAAACAATGGCTTTAGCAAGTGCAGATGAGCTCTCTAGCAGAATGGATCAGGAATTCGCACATATTGCATACCTATATAGCTCAACCTCACATGGAGTCTGGTATATAGATAGTGGGGATCCATTTCATATTATAGGAGTTAGAGAGTACATCTCTAGTTATAAGGAGGATATTATATTTAGATTCATATCGAGAACAAGTCTAAGTGCAATCTAGTTGCAAGAGGGATTGTTATGTTTTATAGGGAGAATGTCAAGCCAGTTTTGATTCAGTTTTACATGTGCAAGGCTTGGGTATTAACCTCGTTTTTGTATCTATCCTTTAGGATAAAGGGTATGATGTACTCTTCAAAGGGGTGCAGGTGTTGTTCAAGCACAAGAATTGGAGATCACCTATAACGGTTGGAGTTAGAAGCAGTCATTTGTACAGGTTGCAGATGGACACTCCTAAGGTATTGGTTAGAAACAACAATCTAAGGGATTGGGGGGAGCTATGGCATAGGAGGATGGGACATATACATCAAGGAGAACTTAAATAACTTCATGAGACCCAGACAGTTGTCCCAGAGGTGAGCACAGAGCATGATGACATTTACAAAGGATGTGTGTTAGGAAGTTTGTGAAAGCAAATTTTCCAAGGAGTTACAATAGGTTGAAGGGTACTCTTGACTTAGAGCATTTATATATGTGAGCCAATGTCTACAAAGTATCTCAAGGGATACAATTACTTCGCTACTTTCATCGATGATTTCTCTAGGAAGACCTGGATATACTTCCTAAAGATCAATGATGAGGTCTCCAGTGACTTTCAAGAGTTCAAAGCTCTAGTAGAGAATGTGACAGGTAGGAAGATTAAGGTTATTTGGTCATAAAATGGTGTTGAATACATAGGAAATGAGTTCTATGAGTTTTGTACTAGGGTAGGAATCAAGAGAGAGTGGATGATTCCTTAAAACCCACAATGGAATGGGATTGATGAGAGGAGGAACCATTCTAATTTGGAGGTAACAAGAGTAATGTTGTATGACTAGTATCTCCCTTGTTACTTATGGGAAAAGGCATGTAGTACACCAATTAAGATATAGAATTGGGTCCTACATAAGGAATTGGACAAGATGACACTAGAGGAGGCATTCACAGGAAAGAGGCTAGATTTCTGTTATTTCAAGATATTTGGAAACCTAGCATATTGTCACATTTCGAGAGACATGTGTTCAAAGTTAGATTACACTATAGAGAGAGGCTACTTCATTGGGTATAGTTAAACCTCTAAAGCATATCAAATTTTCATTCCAGTGGATAGGTGGATTATAGTTAGGAGAGATGTCAAGTTCCTAGAGGAAAAGATATACATGAGCTCCAGAGATGTTAGGTCCCTGTATTACTAGTGTAGCCCCCTTATTGTTATTATTAGTGTAGCCCCTATTGTTATTTTTGTGCCCATGTATACCCCATATTGTTATTGATGTGCCCCATAGAAGCCCACTATTGTTATTTTTGTGCCCTTACATTATTATTGTTATGTAGGCTTTGATTATATTGTGACCCCTTAGACTCATATATATACCAAGGAGGTCTTGTCATTTGTATCATCCAAGAATTGTTCACTTATGTAATGTAAAGGAGATTTTCCCCTTGAAGATGATAATTTTTAATTTGTTGATCTACCGCTTCTTCTATTTTGTGATCTGGTTGTACAACATTTGGCACCAAAGCTTTGGATTTTACGGTTTTGCTGCTTCAAACAGGACATCTTGGAATTTTAGCTATGACATTTTTTATATGAAGCTTTAGAAGCTGAAATTTCAACCACGTGGAGTAGAAATATTGATGAAATTCGTGTAGAAATTTAAAATATCGGTTCACTATATTTTTTGAGATATGGTTCGAAGAAGTTAGGAATTTGCATGCTCCAGAATTCAATCTCAAATAGGTTACCTAGCTAAAATCATCATAAATTTTGTTTCAAACATCGGATTTGAATTTTGTAAAATGTTAATGAAATTTCATAGATTGTAGTTTCTTGTGTATCAATTTAAGGGATGAAGGTTGAAAGAAGGACACGTGGAATACCGTGTAATTTCACTCTACTGGACTAGTCCATAATCAGGTCATCACAGGAGATTTGGCATAGTTTATATTAAAGAATCCAATATTGGTCTGACCTGTGGAGTTGGAAAGAAGACTCAAAGTGCTACCATACGACCAAATTTAAGGCCTTGGAGGGCCGAAATTACAGAGATACAATAGTTTCGAGATCGAGCTCCCAAAAACAAGCAAAAAGGTGTGTATTTTTTAAATTTGCATAACTTTTGTGATTAAAAGGGCATATTGAAGAATATATATCATTATTTCCAATATACCTCGCAAAAAAAATGGATACACCTAGTAAGAAACTAGAAAGATTGAATATTATGCATGAATAAGAGGAAGAAATACAACATGATCTATCGAAATTACGAGATCAAGTGCAATAAATTTCACTCTCACAAAGGGTAACCAAAAGTGAATTGGAAGTGATGATGAATGTTAACATGGATGGTTTAGAATCAAAAATAAAAAGGGACATGGAGGGTTTTAAGGATGGTTTAGAAACAAAAATGGAAGGTTTGAAGGATGGTTTAAAAGCATAAATGGAAGGTTTGAAGGAAGGTTTGACAAAGTTGCTTACAAGAAATGCTTCCTAATGGCGACAAGGTATTCCATGAAACTCGTGATGAGAATAAAATGAATGTTAATCATGATTTTAGAGACTCTAACTTTGGGTTGAATACCAACCACATCCCAAAGATTAATATGAGTAATTTTGATGGAAAGGATTTGGTAACATGGATACTATAGATGGAGCAATCTTTTGATCTACATGATGTGCAACCCTCACAAAAGGTATGTATTGCATTTTTATATTTAGAACCCAATTAGTTTGTATGGTATCAATGGCTTTGTTCTCATAAACCACTTGTAACTTGGTCAATTTTTACGGAGGAAATGATAACACATTATGAGGATACATTTAAAACAAAAGGGTTTAATGGCGGAGCACATTAAGGACTTTCAAAAATTGAATATCAAGGTAACTGATATTCCATAGGAGCATAGGATTGATGTATTCATAGGGAATTTAAAGGATAACATCCAACGTTAGCTTAGAATTTGGAAACTTGATTCATTAGAGAAGGAATTCAATGTGGCAAGAAAATTTGAAAGAAAAATAATGGCAACAATGAAGTCTACCACTCACAATTATAAAGATGGAAGTGTTTGTGCTCCTAGTCTTCCACAACATATGAGGTTGACACCACAATAATTGGAGGAAAAAGGATAAAAAGGGCTTTGTTATAGTTGTGATAGAAAATACAGTGAAGGTCATAAGTGTACTAAGAAAAAATTATTATGCATAGGTTTTGAAGAGGAGGAAGAAAAGGAACAAGAAACATCAAAAGAAGAGGATATACACTAGGAACCAATGATAGAGAAAGAAGAAATGAATATGATCATATCTTCCAATGAATTATAAGGAATTACCACTCCTAAAACTCTCAAGATAGAATGATATATTAACAAGAAAAAGGTAGCAGTGTTGATTGATTCAGGTAGTACCCATAATTTTATTCATTGTAAGATAGCCAAGGAACTGAACTGCTTTCTATATCCAACACCAGAGTTTCAAGGGATGGTTGCAAATCGAGGAACTATAAATTTCTATAAAAAGTTCCATAATATCAAGATAACCATGGGGGAATATCTATTGAATAGTCCAATTATTTCCATTCCAATGGGTGGTGTTGATGTTGTACTAGGAGTCTAATGGTTACAATCTTTGGGGACAATAGATTTTAATTTTCAAGAACTTTTCTTGAATTTATTTGGGAAGGAAATGAAATTGAATTAAAGGGTATCGTAGGGAAACCATGTAAGATAATCAGCTCTAATGGCATGAAAAATATTTTTAAGAAAGAACAATGGGTGTAATTTCACAATTATGCTCATTAGAGGCTCAAATATCGAAAAAATTTATTTCTCCAGTTCTCCAAAATGTCTTGGACAATCATTCCAAGGTATTTGAGACTCCAAGATGCCTCCCACCTATTCGTGATTATTATCATGCTATTCACTAGATTCTAGGAATTTTTCCTCCAAACATTAGGGCTTACAAATGTCCCTAGAGGCCAATATAATTCAACGTATGGTTGCAAAAATGTTAGAGGTCGATATAATTGAACGTAGTCAAAGTTCTTTCTCTACTCTAGTATTGTTGGTGCACAATAAAGGTGGATCATGGCGTATGTGTCCATACTATAGGGAGATCAAAAAGCTCACTATTAAAGATAAATTTCTTATTCCTCTCATTGATGAATTATTGGATGAACCAATGGAGAAATTTACCTAACCAAGCTAGATCTTCGTTTAGGATATCATCAAATTAGAATGAATACTAGAGACATTCCAAAAAAAACATTCAGAGCTCATAAAGGTCATTGTGAATTTTTGGTCATGTCTTTTGGCCTTACTAATGCAGCTTCCACATTTCAAGGTTTGATGAATTCCATTTTCAAATTGTTCCTTAGAAAATTTGTGTTAGTGTTTTTTGATAATATACTAATCTATAACAAGTCTTGGAAGGATCACATTCAACATGTTGATAGGGTGCTCAAACTATTGGAGGAGAAACAATTATATGTAAAAACCTCCAAATGTTTCTTTGGAGTACAAGAGGGGGAATAGTTAGGTCATATTGTATCTCATGAGGGTGTTAAGGTAGACCTTAACAAAATTAAAGACATTAAGGAATGGAAAATACCCACAACCCTGAAGCGTCTTTGAGGATTTATTGGGCTGATAGGGTATTATCACAAGTTTGTTAATATTTATGGGAGAATAGAAGTGCCTCTAACAATGTTTTTGAAGAAATATGCATTTTCTTGGACTCCAGAAACAACTAAGGCCTTTGAACATCTTAAAGAGGAAACGTGCCAAGAACTGGTCTTATCTACACCAAACTTCACAAAAACATTTATTTTGGAATGTGATGCCTCAGGAAATGGAATTTGTGTTGTTTTAATGCATGAAGGAAGACCCATTTCTTTTGAAAGTCGTCCAATCAAGGGAATGTATTTACACAAACCTATTTATAAGAAGTAAATGTTGGCAATACTACATGCACTAAAGAAATGATGATCTTACCTAATGTGAAGACACTTCAAGGTAAAAATAGATCGTGATAGTCTTAAATAATTTTTGGAACAAAGATTATCTTCAGAAGAGAAACAAAAATGGGTCACAAAGATGTTGGGTTATGACTGTGAAATCATTTACAAAAAAGGGAAGAAAAATGTTGTTGTGGATGTTCTCCCAAGAAAGGATAAGGATGTGGAAGTAATTCTCTGTGTCATTTCTATTATCCAACCTGATTGGATAAATGAAGTAAGGGATAAATGGAAGAATGACGAATAGGTGTGGACACTCTTTCAAAAGTTGCAAAAAGTTCCTAGTACATCAAATACATTTATCTTGAAAAATGATTCATTATGGTACAAAGATTGCTTATATCTCTGTAAGAATTCCCAACTTAAACAAAATATTCTTTTGGAATTGCACACCTCCCCCTTAGGAGGGTGCTCGGGATTTTTAAAAACTTTCCACGGGGTCAAGAACGAATTTTTTTGGGATGGTCTTCAATCTAATATTCATAATTTTGTGGCAGAATGTTTGGTTTTCCGAAAAAATAAAGTTGATACAATTAAGACCTCAGGTCTATTACAAACTTTAGCCACTCCAAGTCATCATTGGGAGGAGGTATCCATGGATTTTATCACAATTTTACCCAATTTTGAAGGAAAGAGTGTTATCATCGTGGTAGTTGATAAACTTACCAAGTACACCCAATTTTGAAGGAACGAGCGTTATCATGGTGGTAGTCGATAAACTTACCAAGTATGCACACATTTCTACATTATCTCACCCTTTTAAATCCAGTACAGTTGCTACTACATTTATGGAAACAATTCAAAAGCTACATGGAAACCCAAAGATTATTGTAAGTAACAGAGATCCCATTTTCATTGGAATTTTTTGGATGGAATTATTTTATTTTCTTGGTACTCAATTAACACATAGCTCATCTTATCATCCTTAATCTGATGGGAAAAATTAGATAGTGAAAAAATGTTTGGAAGCATATATTTTTTGTTGTGTATCTGATAAACAAACACAATGGGTCAAGTTATTACCTATGGCTAAATGGTGGTATAACACTTCCTTCCATACTACAACAAAAAATTACCCTATTTATGGCATTTTATGGATATCATCCATCATCCATCACATCATCTTTAAGAGAAAATTTTAAGGTTCACATCGAGCATCAACAACAAGTTATCCAACTCTTAAAGGATAACCTCACTCTGGCACAAAATCTAATGAAAAAACAGTCAGATCAGCATCGCAGTGAAATAAGTTTTGATGTAGGTGACTGGGTATTTTTAAGGCTACAACCATACAAACAAATGTCTCTCAAGCAAGCTAGGAAAGAAAATAAATTATCATTCAAGTATTATGGTCCTTAAAAAGTGTTGCAAAAGATTGGTACTATGGCATTCAAATTGGAGTTGCATGCATCTTCCCGAGTACACTCAATTTTCCATGTTTCATGCTTAAATAAGGTTATCCTTGACAGGCTCCCAATTCAAACAATATTGCCATAATTTGACAAAGAAGGAAAAATTATGTTGGAGCCTGAAGCAAGCATGAAAACAAGAACCTGACAGCTACAGAATCAATCTTTCAGAGTATCTCATTAAGTGGAAGAACTTACCTGTTGAATATGCCACATGGTAGGATGAGCATTTTATACAAAAGCATCCAGAACTACTCAAACATTTAAGAAAACACTTTTTTGAAGGAGAGGTGCATTTTAGGTCCCTATATTACTAGTGTAGCCCCCTTATTGTTATTATTAGATTAGCCCACTATTATTATTGGTGTGCCCATGTAGACCCCATATTGTTATTGTTGTGCCCCATACAAGCCCACTATTGTTATTATTGTGCCCTTACATCATTATTGTTATGTAGGCTCTGATTATATTGTGACCCCTTAGACTCCTATATATATCGAGGAAGTCTTTTCATTTGTATCATCCAAGAATTGTTCATTTATGTAATGTAAAGGAGGTTTCCCCCTCAAAGAGGCTAATTTTTAAGTCATTGATCTATATTTTATTTTGTTTTGTGAGTTGGTTGCATAACAAGGGATTTACTAGTAGTTGATGATAAGAGTGAGAAACCAGTGAAATCTCCTAGAGTCGAGCAACGGGATTAGGGGAAATAGAGCAAGAGTACTATCATGAGTACAAGAACTTGCTCAGGTACATGTGTTCCTGACACTTCATAGAATATGGAGCAATAGATGCAACAAATCAGGGAGATGCACTAGGAGGACATAGAGGTGGATATTTGTAACTCTACAATTGGTAGGAGGAAACGTGAGGTTAAAAAGACACTTAAGGATTCACAAAACTTTGTGGGACTCCTAGGATGGGCAGGAGAGAGTGGAGACAACTAGATAGGTACATTGGAAACATGGAATTATTTAGTCAATTAGTTAATTGCAAGCCTTCCAGATATCAGGAGGATGCACAATACTAGGTGTGGCAGGATGTTATGGTTGAGGAGCACACCTCAATCATGTGGAATGATCTGTGTGAGGTTGTGCCCAGAATGACAGATATAGTGGTGGTTGGATCACACTTTGTCTCTAAGATCAAGTAAGGTACGGATGGTAGCATTGAAAAATACAAGGCAAGGCTTGTGGCCAAGGGGTTATCTTAGAAGGAGGGAATTGACAATGAGGATACATTCACTCTTGTGTCTAGGTATACTTTTATCAGGGTCGTGATCTAATTAGTAGCACAAATGGGATGGAAGATTGATCATATGGATTCCAAGGCAAGGTTCCTTAATGGTGAGTTGGAGGAGGAAGTGTAAATTGAACAATCAAAGGGATTCGTAGCACACAATAGAGAGACCCACATGTGCAAGTTGAAGATAGAACTGTATAGGCTAATGCAGTATCCCAGGGTGTGGCGTAAGTGTATTGGCAAGTACTTACAGGGGCATGGGATTCATGAAGCGTGAGTTGGATGCTAACCTCTACTACTTGGTGGTTGCGAGTGAGATTTTCATTCTTGTCTTCTATATGGATGACTTGTTCCTTACAGGTTTACTAGTGCTCATAGAGAAGCACAAAAGGAATTTTGCAACAAAGTTAGAGATGAAGGACTTGGGGTTCATGCACTACTTTCTAGGCATGGAGGTGTCGCAAACAAATGGGGATATTTTCCTTGGACAAGGGAAATACTACATCGAGATCCTGAGGAGGTTTTGGAAGGAGAATTGTAGAGCCATGTCTACACCCATGATCATGGATTGGAGGAAGGTAGACGCATCGATAGGGAAGGATGTGGACCCCACCTTGTACAAGAATTTAATAGGATCTCTCATGTATTTAGTCAGCACTAGACTAGATATATTGTATGTAGTAAATTCTTTCAGTCGGTGCAAGGTGGAACCGAAGAGAGTGCATTGGAAAACAACTAAACATGTGCTGAGATATTTTTGCGGCATTTGAGTATGGGATCAGGTATGCTCAAGTTGATGGTGTCAAGTTGGTGGGCTATACTGATGTAAATTGGGTAGGTGATACAATGGATCAGAAAAGCACTTCAAGATTCTGCTTCGGCATGGGATCAAGAGTTTTCTCTTGGTATAGTCGGAAACAGAAGCTTGTGGCACTAAGTTTTATAGAGTCAGAGTACATAGCATCAAGCATGGTTACATTTGAGGCCATATGGCTTCGAAAGCTACTAGTAGCATTGTTTGGTCAGAGGGTGGAGATGACAATGATACAATGCGAAAAATAGAGTTGCATTAGGTTAAATGAGAATCTAGTGTTTCATGATAGGTTCAAGCATATAGATATAAAGTACCACTTCATTAGGGATTGTACACAGTGCAAGGTTTTTTAGCACAATATATACCTACAGATAAGCAAGTCATAGACATTCTGACGAAGGCATTAGGGAAGGTGAGATTCATCTTCTTAAGAGACAAGTTGGATGTTATGTAGAACACCTTCCTCGTTGAGAGGGAGTGTTAGTTTATGTATCTTGGATGGGTATTTTAGTTTCAGATGGTGTCCATGAGGCTAAAGAACATAATGGATTAATTTTCTCCAATACCAAAAAATGTGTCTAAGGGAAAGTACCTTAATTAGAATTAATTATCCAGTTTATTAATTTTCCTAAGTCTTAGGGAAATGGATTAATTAATCAAGATTAATTGAGGTAAACTTATTTTCCTCTAGTGACTTCTACAAAATTCATTTGGAGGGGTCAAGATGATCATAGCCATCGATTGACATTAGATCATGGTGATTGATTGCTCAACGAGAGATTATAAGAAGAAATCAATGGGAATTTGGAGAACACATCAAAGACATAGATTCATAGTGACAACAAGGGCACAGTGATAGCATGGAGGAAACAAAGCAATGAGGAATAAATAGTGATTAAGTAGAAGATTTATGGAGAGAATTTCTTTATCGATTTCTTCTAGTTTCTGAAATATAGAGGGAGACAATTTTGTAGTTTGATTTGTCTGCAGGAGGCCGAAATTATTCTGGTGCACAAGGGTTTCAAGGAGACTGAGTTTGTATTCAAATGTGTGGGAGAAAGAGGAATTTTATGAGTTATTTTTCTTCCGAGGAAGGTCAAGACGTTAGGCTAATTTTAGTTGTCGAAGGAGGTTGATTTTTTGAAAGGCCATGAGGTCGAATTTCCTTTAACCAGGGTTGCATGTGTGAGGCTATATGCACTTGCATAGGGAGGCTGAAATATTTTAGGAGGGTTGAGTTATCCTGCAAATGGAGGTCGGGTTCCTTATAGGTATTTTTATGTGTTGGGATCTAGAGAAAAATAATTACCATAGCTTTTCCAGTTTACGGTAAGCAAGTGTAATTTTCAAACATAGATTTTGTTGAAGAATAGTATTGAAAATCCTCATAAGTTGTAGCGATTTTCCCCACACTAGTATTTTTCCAAGAAAATTTGTCCAAATGTATTAGTGTTCATTATTTGTGTGTGTGTGTGCAATATTTTCTCAGTTCATATGGTTTAATTATTTTCAATGAAGTTGCAGTAGTGTTTTATTCAGTATTTGTCGCATACTAATTGCATGAGACAAATAATAAAATTTGATAGCAGAATAATAACCGGTAATTACAATAGTATTGAAATTTCACACTAAGTTCAAGGGTGAGGTCATGTTGAGAATGACCCAAGGGAGTAGTTATTACTTTCAACAATGCAAAAAGCAAGAGATATGATAGACTAGAATATTCAAAGACTAAGAGCCCCTCATAAATAATTATGTCGAGATAAAGGAAGGTCACAAACCCATGGTTATGATGCCACTCGTAGACACATGGAAATGGAAGATTAAGATAAATGTGTGATGAATTTAATTATAGTGATACACATGTGAGTACAATATTTTGGAAGGAGTGTGAGGTTAATGCAACATTCACTCTCCGAACATGATGGGGTTTCCTTGTTGAGAAATGGGATTGTAATTATCCACCGTTGTTTGGAATGAATTGGACTTGCAAAATTGAACTTCATGATTTTAGAGATATCGGAAATGATGTTTGAATATCACTTTAAGAAATGGGTGGAGGAATGTTCTGCAATTTGAGGGATCCTTCAATTATAGAGTCTTGTGTCTAACATTTCAATTCAATATGTTAGTAAATTTCCTCTCAAGGGTTTAATTTATGGTACTTAATGGCATTTATAAGTCCTAATAGGTTTTTTTTATTTTATATATGCATCTAGGGCTATAATTGGAATGAATTATGCTCCATGGATTCGAGAGGGTGTTGTGGTGTTTGCATCTACAATTAGACTCTCCATGTCTTAGATTGGGGATAGCTTAATTAGGCTCTTTGTTTTATTTCTTGGGATATTTTTTGTCCCTTGGGGACCTGGGAAAAATGACGGGGTCGAGGTGATTCCCCCCCCCCCCCCAAGTGTTTCCCTAGATTCTCCTTCTGTCTTGGCCTTCTAAGGAGACCCTTTCTATTCTAATGTAGATGGTTCTATCTTTGGATTTGGAAATTGCTCTCCTGATTTATTAGGTTTTGTTTTGGAGCTTGGGGTTTTTTTGTCTCTTTCCTTATGCCTTCTTTCCTCCTTTATGTGAGTTTAGTGGTGTAGCTCTAGTCCTTCTAAACTATATGTTCATGGTTAAAAGAGCAATGGTTTCAACTTTAAAATTGAGCATAGTAGTGATGGTTTCAAATGCCACCTTTTCTTGCAGATCGTTTGGGCCTCTTCTATGAGGTGATATCAAATGGGCATGTTGACAGTGTTGGACCCGCCAACATGTAAGGGGATATCCCCGGTAAGAAGTCCCAATTAGACCTCAAACCGTTTGGTGTAGGAGTCCCAGTAGTGGGTTGTATGGTAATGCCTTGACCACGATTTCGCACAGAGGCAAGTAAGATAACTGATCTGAAAATGAGATCTTAGATTAATATTAAGGTATTACAGAATCATGTGCAGGATTTGCCTATATTAATTAGTGCAACGGATCGAAAAGATTGCAAATAATATAGACAATGAACAATTAGAGAAACATAACAGACACACACACATAACATAGAAAATAATCAAGGAGTTCACCCAAAACTCTTGGGCTACATCTCCTGGTCCAGCTTTCAGTGGTGACCTCAAATTGAGTCTCAACACAATAGAAACAAACAACAAGGATTTGCTTAAATCCCTAGAGTCTTTCTGAGTACACAGACTCTCCCTCTCGCCCTCTGTCTCTGTTTTCTCTCTGTCTCAGCACTACCTATCCTGTCTCTATCTCTGAGTGGCTTTTAAGACTATCGGCATTTGTCTGTTCGTCTCCTCTTTCGGGCTCTCTAGCTCCCGGCCTCTGTCCGTTCAAATACCCTATGAGTGTTAACCAATCATGGTGTAACATCTTCAGGTATGGTGGCCACCTGTTTTGCAACGAAAGGGACCATCAGCGCGTTGAAATCCCAAAAATGTCGTTTCTATCTTTACACAGAGAAATACACAAAAACGTTGTAAAATGTGCCAAACTATCATTTATCGAACTTCAAATATTATCAATTCCGCCCTATAATCCTTTCAGATCCACCTTTGGTCGCTATCGCAAGTCCACCATTGATCCAACGGTTGCTATTCATTTTGGGCGGCTTATGCACTCGGAGATTACCCGCCCGAATAGGCAGTTTTCTGTCTCCGATGCCAAGCCACGTGTTGGCCAGTGTATGGGATCGGGCATAGCCCGTCCAATACCACTTACCGCCTAAGGCCCACCCGAGATCCCACTTTCCATAGAACTCAAATAATATAGCACTACATTATAAACCTTTCGGGTCCGGTTTTATCACTTTGGGCGCGTTTCCTTTGTATTTCAGTTTTATAACAAAAATGTGAAAATACATAGAAAAATCCTTTTTACCAGAACTCAAAATCTATATATTCGCATCCATAAAACCCGTCGGGTCTAGCTTTATTGCATGTCGCACTTTGTATCGACCCTGCTCCTTTGTATCACTCTAATGCGACATTGCAATGTGATATATTGCAATCGCATACTGCATGGTCTTCGGGCCTCCCGTAAGTCGTTCCCTTTGTGTTTTAGTGATGCGATATTGCAATGTAATCTGGGTCGTTGATATGCGCGCTTGATCAACGATCCTCATTAAATCGCACTAATCGCTATCGCGATTTCCATAAAGCTACCTCTGATGGACTCTACTTGCCACCTCTGACTACGATATGTTGATTAGATCTGGACTGTTGATTGGCCAAATCTGATGGCTCCTGTGCGATGTTGCGTAAGCCTATGTTTAATTCTATTTCTGCCATTTCTTCTTGTTTTTCCCGTGCAATAGTGTTTTCTGCCATTTTTTAATGTTTTCCCCTTGCAATAGTGTTTAAGTATATGGAGACTTGGAGGGTTTTAGGAACCATTTTGGATCACGCCTTCACATTGAAAAATCTTTTGGACCAACAAAAGTTGGTTTTTAGGCATCGATCAAGTGAGGATACAGCTTCCTCACTTGTCTAATCTCTATCCATTGCGCACTGCTTGGTTTTGAACCTTTGAGTCCCATTCTTAGGTACTCAACATCCCCTCTACACGTAGTTGTCACCTTCCTGTCCAGAACTGTGTCTTCCTACAACTCACTGAGATATTCAGGCACCAAATCATCAATAGAAGGCAACTAACTTTGCTCTTTGGGATCTTCAATCAATGAAGGTTCATATAGTCTCAAGTTCTCTGCATTAACGACTGAATAGATATGCATATAAGCTAGCAAATCAAGGTGAAAATCGTTTTCACCAATTTTCTCAAGTATCTTGAAAGGCCCATACATTATTGGTTTCAACTTCTTACCTTCACCTTGCATTCTGTCTTTGCTGATGTACAGCCAGACTTGATCACCAACTAGGAAGCTATGCTCAATTCGATGCTTGTCATGTCCTGCCTTGTACTTCGCCTGGCTTCTTTCCAGTAGTTCCTGCACTACCTGGTGAATTTCTTGGATCTGATCAATGAACTTGGTTGCTTTGTCCACATCACTGTGTCCATCAACTGTTATGTCTTTACTAAAGACAAAATCCAAGGGAGACTTTGGTATAAAACAAAAACAAGTCTCAAAAGGAGATCTCTAAGTAGAAGAGTGCTTGGCACGATTGTAAGCATGTTGCACATAACACAAATGTTCATCCCAAAGTTTGGGATGCTTGCTGCAATAGCCTCTAAGCAACTAGATCACTGTCCTATTGACCACCTCTGTTTGACCATTTGTTTGTGGATGAAATGTTGTGCTCTTCTTCAATCTAGTGTCCATCAATTCCCACAGACTTGACCAAAACTTCCCAACAAATCAGGAATCTCGATCAGATACAATAGAAGTGGGTAGCCCAAAATGAACCCATACATGCTGAAAGAACAACTTCGTTGTTTGTTCAGCTATAATCTTCTTGTTATAAGGTATCAAAATACACATTTTGCTGAACCTATCCACAATAACATATAAATAATCATGACCTTTTCTAGATTTTGGCAATCCCCCAGCAAAGTCCATGGAAACACTTTCCCAAGGACGAGAAGGAACTGGAAGTGGAGTGTACAAACGTATTTTCCTATTGTTGGGCTTGCTTTTAGCACACATGGTACACCCTTTAATATATCTAGAAACTGTTTCATGCATTCTTGGCCAATAACAGAACCTTTGTAGCTATGAAACTGTTTTACTTACTCCAAAATGACCTAATATAAGAGAAGTATGTGCTTCTCGGATTATATTAACTCTTTTAGTTTGTGGAATGCATAACTTTCCCAAATGATACAAGATTTGGTCCTTAATAATCCAATTCTTCTACTTGTTTGCCATGACTTAAAGTTGCATATACATCTTTAAAGTCTACATCTTGAGCATATTATTCAATGTAGCTTTCATTCCTTACCGAGTTATGCTTAAGTATAGTAGATGCATTTATGATTGGTCTTGATAGCATATCTACAACCTTATTGTGTATGCCCTTCTTATATCTGACGACAAGATGAAATTGTTGTATGAAACCCATCCACCTATAATGTCTTGATTGCTGCAGTTTAGTTTGTGAGTGCAAATATTGAAGTGGTTGATGATTTGTAAGTATGATTGTTTCTTTGCCCATTAGGTAATGTCTCCACTTTTTCACACTCTGTACTAATGCATAAAATTCTTTATCATATGTTGGATAATTAACTAAATTATAATTAAATGTCTCAGAATGATATCATATGGGTTTACTGTGTTGCATCAACACTTCTCCTATGGCATAGTCACTGGCATTTGTTTCAATCTCAAATGATCGTTGAAGATCTAGTAGTGCTAGTACTGGTGTTGTACTAATTTTTTCTTTTAAGGTGTCTAAGGCTTTCTACTGTTTGCCTCCCCACTAAAACACCTTGTTCAATCCTGTTAAAGCATGTAAGGGAGCTACAATCAAGGAAAAGTTAGCAATAAACTTTCTCCAATATTGTGTTGCTCCTAGGAAACTCCTAACTTCTGTAGCAGATTTTTGTTTAGGCCAGTTCACAATGACTTCAACCTTAGAGGGATATATCTTCAATTCACCACCCCCTATAATATGACCCAAATAATTTAAAGATGTTTTTCCAAATTCACATTTTGATAACTTCACATGGAGATTTTCTCTTTTCAAAAGATCTAAAGTTTTCTTTACATGCTTCAAATGTTCTTCCCGTGTTTTACTAAAAACAAGAATGTCATCTAAATATACAATTACAAAATCATCAATAAAAGGTTTGATTACATCATTCATAACTCTCATGAAAGTGGCAGGACCATTAGTTAAGCCAAAAGGCATAACTAGCAATTCATACAGCCCTTGCTTTGTCTTGAAAGCAGTCTTCCATGCATCTTGTTCTGCAACTATGACCTGATGATAGCCTCTACGCAAGTCTAACTTGTAAAAGTAAACTGCTTCTGTCAACTGATCTAATAGATCATCAATGCGAGGAAGAGGATAACGATTATTGATCGTTATTTTATTCAGTGCTCTATAATCAATGCACATCCTCCACGAACCATCTTCCTTTCTCACCAATACGATTGGAGATCTACATGGTGATGTGCTTGGTCTTATGAACCCTTTATCGAGCAGCTCCTGTACCTGCTTCTTGATCTCTGCATTCTCTAAAGCGAATAACCTTAACATTCCGATATTAGGTAATGGAGCATCTTGTTGCAAATGAATATCATGTACTATTTCCCTTTTGGGTGGCAGACCTTTAGGTTCTTGAAATAGGATATCATATTCTGAAACAACTTTAACTAAATCAGCTTTCTGCTTATCATCACAGCCTTCAAATACATTGGTTTTATTAAGGTTCTTTTCCTTTACAACCATTAGTAAAAATTGCTTGCATTAATTTACAATTCTTTTCATCTACCCTGAGTTTATGAGAGAATAGTTATTTTTGAGTTTATGAGCTCTGACGATATATTTTATTCCATCTTTAGTGAATTGATACTTATTTTCAGCTCTATAGAAAATGGCTTTTCTATCATACAAGTAAGGACTTCCTAAAAAAATACCACATATATCCAAGGGAGCTATATCTAACTCAACCTCATCTACAAATTTTAACCCAATAGCAAACCAAAGTTTACATTCTCTAGTCACTTGTAGCTTTACTTTATCACATACCCAACCTAATGGATATGGCTTCTTGTGAGGTGTTGTTAGTAAGCCCAACTTCTTTACAATTGTTTCAGAAATCAAGTTTACTTGTGATCCACTATCAAATAAAGTATCAATATTTTGGTGCTTGGAAATAACTCTAATATGAAAAAGCTCATGTATTTTCCTCTCATTATCTTCATTATCAATAGATTATACAGAATTACTTGTATATGCTTCAAAATTTTTACCTTTTATACCTGTGGTTGTGACTGTTATTTCATCATTTGAGTCTGACCCCAAGTCTTTCTAAATAGTAGCAACAGTCTTCTTCTTCTTACCACCGAACTTCTAAGGTTTCAGCTCCAGATGCAAAGACCAGCAGTGTGCATCATTGTTTCCATCCTTCTTGTAATGAGTTCATGAAGGTTTGTCTTCCTCTCCTTCCATTTCATCTTTTTCTTTTCCTTGTTCTTTCTTGCAGAGGGTTTTGATGATCCCCCAATCTTTTGGTTCACATTCTTGCCCCTAGCTTCTAGATGTGTAGCCTGAACTGATACATCATCTATGCTAGTGGGATTAAAAATGAGAATGGTGTGCTTCAAATAGCTATGCAGAGCACCTATATACTTCAACAAAGTTTCAAGTGAGTCTAGAGATATGCCTAGAGTTAAATCTCTTTTTCTAAATTCCTGGGTATAACTTTGTACACTTTGGCCCTTTAATTGGCGAAGAGTTTGCGAACTTATCATTGCTTGCTGCATATAAGCTAGAGGATAGAACTATTTTTTGATGGCAGAAACAAACTCATTCCAGGTAGAAATAATTTTACCATGTCTCTTTAGATCAGCTTGTGTCTTGCCTTCCCACCACACTAGTGCAGTTCCTCCAAGGCGAAGGCTAGCCAGCTGAATCTTTCTCCTTTATAAATCAATGTTCTACACCCTACAATATACATCAATCTGTCTAATCCAGTTATCTAGCTTTTCTGCATTTAATTCTCCATCATAAATTGGCAAATCAAACTTTACATCTAATTTAATCAAAGAAGCTTTCTTCTTTTTCTTATCAGAGCTAGGAGATGAGGATGATGGAGGTGATGGTGGAGGAGATGATGGAGGAGGCTTTTCCCCTTTCCCTTTACCCTCTAGAGGATTAATGAGAGAAGGTTCTTCTACTACTTTGTCTTGTTTGGGTGTTGAAGTGCTTTCACCTTGACCCTTCTTAAATCCCTGATACATCTCTTCCACCATGGCTCACATGGCCATAAAACTATTCATGAACTTGGATTCTAATTCCAATGGAGTTTCTTCTACCATTCTCCTCCTAGGATAGGCTCTTCCAATCTCTAGATTAGCCTCAACAAGTTCCCTTTCTCCTATTTGAGCTTTGACCTAGTTAGCATACAAAATCCGGCACAAGCTTTTCTAACCTTAACAAAACCAAAACCAAAAGCTTTGATACCACTTGATCTGAAAATGAGATCTTAGATTAATATTAAGGTATTAAAAACTCATGTGTAGGATTTGGCTATATTACTTAGTGCAATGGATGGAAAAGATTGTGAATAATATAGACAATGAGAAGCTAGAGAAACATAACAGACACACACACATAACACATCAAATAATCAAGGAGTTCACCCAAAACTTACTGGTCCAGCTTTCAGTGGTGACCTCTCTATTATGTCTTCAAGAGTAGAGTTTTTACAAGTGTGAGCTCAAATTGAGTCTCAACACAACAGAAACAAACAACAGGGGTTTTCTTGAATCCCTCAAGTCTTTTTGAGTACATAGACTCTCGCTCTCGCTCTCTATCTTTGTTTTCTCTCTATCTCAGCACTACCTGCCCTGTCTCTGTCTCTGAGTAGCTTTTAAGCCTATCAACATTTGTCTATTCATCTCCTCTTTCGGGCTCTCTGGCTCCCGGCCTCTATCCATTCAAATCCCCTTTGAGTGTTAACCAATCATGGTGTAACATCTTCAGGTATGGTGGCCACCTATCTTGCAACGGAAGGGACCATTAGCGTGTTGAAATCCCAAAAATGTTGATTCTCTGTTTACATAAAGAAATACACAGAAATGCTGGAAAATCCACCAAACTATCATTTATCGGACTTCGAATATTATCAATTCCGCCCTATAATCCTTTCAGATCCGCCTTTGGTCACTATCACAAGTCCATCGTTGACCTATGTGATCGTTGATCCAACGGTTGCTATTCATTTCGGGCGGCTTATGCACCCAGAGATTACCCGCTCGAGAAGACGATTTTCTCTCTCTAGCACTAAGCCACATGTCGGCCAGTGTATGGGATCAAGCGGAGCCCGTCCAATACCACTTATCGCTTGAGGCCCGCCCGAAATCCCACTTTCCATGGAACTCAAATAATATAGCGCTGCATTTATAAACATTTCGGGTCTGATTTTATTTCTTTGCGCGTGTTTCCTTTGTATTTTGGTTTTATAATGAAAATGTAAAAATACATAGAAAAATCCTTTTTACTAGAACTCAAAATCTATATGTTTTCATCCATAAAACCCGTCATGTCTGGCTTTATCACATGTCGCACTTTGTATCAGCCCCGCTCCTTTGTATCGCTCCGATGTGACATTGCGATGTGATATATTGCAATCACATATCGCATGGTCTTCGAGCCTACAGTAAGTCTTTCCCTTTGTGTCTTAGCGATGCGATATTGCGATGTAATCTGGGTCATTGATCTGCGCGCTTGATCAACGGTCCTCGTTAAATCAATCACTATCGTGATTTCCATAAGGCCGCCTCCGATGGACTCCGCTTGCCACCTCCGACTATGATATGTTGATTAGAACTATATTGTTGATCGTCCAGATCCGACAGCTCCTATGCGATGCTGCTTAAGCCTCTGTTTAACTCTGTTTCTACCATTTCTTCTTGTTTTCCCATGCGATAGTGTTTTCTGCCATTTGTTAATGTTTTCCCCTTGCGATAGTGTTTAAGTATATGAAGACTTGGAGGGTTTTAGGATCCATTTTGGATCAATAACTCTATCAGTAGCAAGGGTGTGACCACTACAGTGAGTCAAGGAAGGTGCATGAAAGGTTCTAACACAGGTGGGTTGAGTTGAGTATGCCCCTTGGCAACCTGTAAGTGTAATTAGTTGGGAAGGGAACACATGAGCAAAGATGCATCACAATATGGAAAGAAAATCAATCCGACAATACAAAGTGATGCTTAAACCAACAAGATTAATATAATTGCATACAAAAGTGTTCATACACAACTATGTAAGTTAAACAACATACATTGTTACAGCAACCGAAACATTCCAACTACAATAACAACATATGCATGAAAACATGTTGGCTCTTATTATATAAATAAGTGTAAGTTCCAATCACACAATACATCCATGTAAACCCGCTAGCCCTAAAAGTGGAATGTTGCAGCCACATCTGCCTGCACCTCCAAAGATATGAACTAGCTCCGTGCAGTGGAGAAGCCAAGGCACATTACAATACTATCCAATCTCTTTCCAAGATAGTCTTATTAGAAGCTTGTTTGACAAAAACCCCTTACAATGAGTTATGAGGGACTATTTATAGCAAAGGTTGGGGTGACCCTTGACATTCCCATTGTTATAGTACAACTACCCTCATGACTCTTCCCCTACTCTATGACTGTTACATCCAACTATTGACACTTGACTTACGCATACTCTCTATGTTTTCTTTTGGAATGTCAATGTTATGATGAATGACAGTTGGTGGTATTTCTGCTTTGGGAGGATTCTTTAGAGTGTCGTTCAGATTGTCTTTTAGGGAGGAAGGAGGTAGAGGCCGATCAATAGGAGGTTGTGTGTCTGTTATATCCTCCACGGTTACCTGATGCGGGTTTGGGGTAGAGCTATCAGCTGGTTGAGTTATGGTGTCATTTCCTTTAATTTTGTTGGGCTGCTTGCTATCTTTTGTTCTGCTAGATGCGGGGACATCAATGGTCCTTGTTCTCAATTTGTATTGTTTGTGTACCTCGTACACAACAGTATCATAGCCTTGTTTGAAATCGAAAGACTCTCCCGACTTGGTGTGAAATTGTTTTACATCAGGGTATTCTCGGTCCTCTTCAGTAAGAAAGATTTGCTGTTTATTTTCTGAATCTATCAGGTTCATATGAGTCCCATCTGTGGGCTCATTGGAGGTAGATGCCTCCACATAGTTTTCTTGGAAAGGAGGCCTAATATCATGGTCGGGACTGGCCCTTCCAGCATTTGTGTTTTGAGTTTTTCTGAAGTTCGGGTTCCTTATGGCATTAGGCTGTTGGCCTTCCCATGAAGTTTTCCTCTCAACATTGTCTACTCTGTCTCCCATCTTGTGGATGCCACTAATAATAGCATCTAGCTTCTGATCGAAGGCTGAGGGTTCTTCCTTAAAGGTGGTTCTTCTCTCAGTTCTGGCTCTATTTCTTTTAGCAATTAGATTTTCCTCCACACTAACAGCAACGTCTTTCATTTCTGCAAGGCTTTGAGGGGCTCTTTCCCTTAACTGATATGCCATCTCAGCATCAAAGCCATCAGGGAATTTGTACAAAGCGAGATCAGGTGGAGGTCTTAAATTTTGTGGTATTGCATTGTACACATTATTAAACCTTGCACAGTAATCCAAAACCGTTTCCTGAGGTCCTCTTTTGACAGTATCATACTCAGATAGTATGTGTAGGGGGTCTTCCTTTTTCTCCCATCTATTAATAAATGTCTAGTATAAGGCTTCAGGGTTTAATATGGAATTGGGTGTAAGTTCCCTAAACCAGGTTCTGACATCACCGGTCAAACTTTGGACAAAAATCTTCATTCTCACGCTGTCATCATCAATTTCATAACTCTCGAAGTAATCCTGCTTTTTCTTTGTATGCTGTAGGGCGGTGCAGGAGTTTGTGCCATCAAAATATGTAATTTTTGTCTGGTAGTCCTGAGGCATAGCCCCGGGATTAGCAGGCAGCTGTAAGGGCGCATATCTATTAGCCATGTTAATGGGGATAAGCGGAAAAACTGGGGCAATTGGGATAACAGGAACAACCGGGGTAGAAGGAGCGGTAGTGGTAGTGGTATAGGATGGAGGTGTAGAAGAGCTGCTTGGAGAAGGGGGTGATGAACCAGGGGAACTTGGGGTTGACCGAAATAGAACTTTGACAGGGGTTGGAACACCGCTTTGCTGAACTGTTTCAGGACTCGCAGCAGTTGGGTCTTCTTGTTGCTTTTGTTTTCTAATGATCTTAGGGATTAAATTCAGATTTTCAAAAACAACTGGGCGATTAGGATCAGGGTTTGATCGTGTATGATGCGTTTGCATTTTAGGAGCCAGCTTCTAACCTATTTTTTTTTTTTTTTTTTTTTTGGGGGGGGGAAATTTTTCTGAAAACACAGGTCGACCGAGATTCAAAGGTCGGTTTCTTCCCCTGTGGAGCTACAGACTGGTCTGCGAAACTGGAGATTCTGGGTTCGATCCCCAGTGGAGTCACCATTATGTTATCACTCAGGTTGTCCCTAAGCTCCTGTAGGGATACGGCTGAGGTAACCACAAACCAATATTTGGACTGCAGGTTCTAGCCCACCTGCAATCAGAGAGGGCTCTCTCTTTATGATTTAATTTTGTTGATGATGATTTTAGGCTAGTTTTTAGGTTCAGGGGTTTTGATTTTTTGTTTGGATGGAAGATGTATGTCAAGTAGAAAATTCCAAGCAGATAGGCAAGGTAAGGTGTGATAAGTTTCAAACCATTGGGCATGGAGTCATGGATTAAGGCTTGCTGTTGCGTTTTCTTGGTCACAAGAGGCTTGTGGAGTGGGATAGCCACACATGAGACAATTATCAATTTGCTGAAAGGATGGAATGATGGTCAGGGATGAAAGGCAATTAAGAATCTTTCATCAAAACTGACAGGGAGGGGAAGGGAATGAATGGTTATCTAGGAGCAGTTAAGAATTCCTAAACTATCATTCATATGTGAAAGAAACAACGTAAACAAGATCATTTAAGTATGCATGTTCATAACTATTCCTGATGAAAACATGAAAAATTGCAGAAATTGAGCCTAAGGTGCAGCTAAGCAAATCCTAAAATATTCTTCTTTTCTGCAATTTAGAGGGCGGATTTATGATAAAACAAACATAAAAACTAACAGAGTTAAGAAAAATTTATTGAACCATGTAGAAGCACAGGAATTTCACAATCACTCCTCGGCCAATTAAACACAGCAGACAGTTTCAGAATCCATGCCTTCAGCAGTCTTTGATTATAGAAAGAATCACAGTTACAGTGCGAGTCTCTGCTTGAGAGAAAGATCAAAATAACAAAGATCAAGCTACTGATCAATCAACCAACAACCAACCAACCAACCCCTACTCCATCTTTCAGGGTAGTATATATAAGCAAAATATCTAAAGTCATTTATTACAATTGACCTAAACAGGTCTGCAGGAAAAATCTTTTTCTAAAAACCTAATTGTCGCTGGAATTAAATGCAAGTAAGTCCTTTGGGCTGCGCCAGAGGCAGCTGTATCAAGTTGAGTTGATGAGGTGTCCTGTGTGACTTGGTGCGGTGGTTCTGTCATAATTGTGCATTGAGTTCTGGTCCACTGATCTTATGTGAGTTTAATGTGCAGTCATTTGTGCTGGTGAGCCTTCAATGCGTCTTCAATTGCTTCTTGACTTTTAGAGCTTTCGTTTTAATGTTGGATTTGCCTCGAGCCCTGAGAAAATCTCCTCTGATACACTTTTCCGCTACATTGATGGTCTTCGCCGCTTCCTGATACTCTTTGACGTGCTTTATGTCTGCATATTTGATCTGATACTCTTTAATCTTTGTTCCTGGTCTCTCTCTGTCTTCAAATTCGTTTAATTTGGCAAAATCGGGCAATTTCGGGCTTTTTCGATGCAAAAAGGGCCAAGGAATCAAAATATTCCCTAAAGATTCCCCAATATCGACCATTTCCCGTATCGAAAACTGCCTTCGTTTCTCATTCCAGAGCTCCGAAGCTCGACTTTCACGCTTGCACAAATTTTCGTTTTTTGGCTATTGACGTTAGCTGTACGGTAGATGACGTCAGCTGTACGGTGGATGACGTCAGCATGTTGACGTCAGTAGTGGGGTCCTCTGGTACGGATATGATGTCATCATGCTGATGTCATCGAGGTGATGTGGCAGTACAACGGGGTGACGTGGCATAGACACGTGGCAGGGTGACGTGGCAGTACGGTGGGGTGATGTGCCAGGGTGACGTGGGCCGGGCGCAAGCAGTGTGAGGTGATGTGGAGGCGACGTGGCAAGGTGAGGTGAGGGGAGGGCAGTTTTGGCCTGTGCATCAGACCGCCTTTGGTACGGAGGTGGTTTCTGTCAGGGGCGGCCCGATGCAATGGGAGTCTGCCACCTGTCCCGGTGTACGACGGTAAAACCGTCGGACATCGGGTGGTAACCTACCACCACAATAGGGCGCCTGATATGAACAAGGGCCGTCGGATCTGAGGGGGGCGATCGGAAGGTGGGCAGGAAAGGGAGATGCGTTGAGTTTAATAAAAGAGCACGCACGTTAAAGGTTAATTTTCCACGGCACAGGTGGGTTTAGAACTTTAGGTCAAGGGTTTAATGGGTTTTGGTGCGTTGGAAATTTATTAAACAAACATTAATAATTTCCAAAAAGAAATGCGCAGGGAGGGTTTTTTGCATTTGGAAAGGGTTTTCTTAGTGTTTTGGAAGGGGTCCAAACACCTGGGAATGGAAATTTATGCAGTAGGAGGGTTCTTACTAAAATTCCAGGTGACTTAGTAATTCCCAGAGTACTTATGGTTATATTTCAACCAAGGGAGGGGATATTTACTTAAGGGGATTATTTACATAGTTTTAGTAGGGGGATGGGGAAAATATAGGGAGTTAAATAATAATATCAGTAGTTAATATGGAGATGACAAGAAAGCACTAAGTTTCAGAGATCTTAGGCTTCAAAGGGGAGATAGAGCTTTGTAGAGAAAGTATGGATCTTCCTTGAGTGAAGCAGATCTCCAACCAGGCTAATGACATGGAGAATGATGAAACTAAGAGACATCAAGCAGATCTTGACCTCTTTTTGGGGAGATTAGTTAATTATTTGGGGAGGAGGAAGAAAGGGAAGTTAGTCATGCCTGATTTGAGCTCCTCCATATGAAATTGCCTGATGACTGTGACCTGAGTAGAGATGATACTTTGAAAACATAGAATTGAACAAAAATCAAGATTCTGCAACCTCAAACTTAGCTACCCAGCCTACTTACCTAACATTTTTTCTTCTTTTGATTTGGGTGCACTTAGACTTGCAGACCCAACATTTCAATTTTTTCTTTTTTATGCCTTCCTATCTACAAACTACCCTTATTTCTTCCAAGGGCCCAGATTAAGCAGTTGGGCTCCTTTGATTCTCTACCTATCTAAGAATCTGCCAAGATTAAGTTGTTTGGACAGATTTTCATTCTCTATATTCTAAAGCAGGAAATTGAAACCTAGGGAGACCAAGATTAAGCTGTTTGGACCTCCCTTTAGCTGAAAATTCTACAAAACTGGAATGACTCTTCAAAATTGGAATGCAGTAGATGAACTTTGAGTAGCATTCTTTCCTTGGTGACTGTTTAGCAAATATGGAGCATTGTTGCATGCAAAGTATGATATATTTGGCCTGTAAAAATGTCGATCATGAAATATGAGTAACCTGCTGCAGCAGGAGGCTAACAGTGGCCCCACTTGGGGATGGCTTTTCCTTGTGAGAAGCCAAGAACAGCAGGTTAGATTGACTTGATTCTTCTGTTTTGAACTTCTTAGTACTGACTGTTGGATTGATTTGAACTTTTGGACTGCTAATCAACACTTTCCCTTAACTGTTTTGTTGTTAAATTGTAAAGCACTTCCTGCTTTCTTCTGTGTACTTTAGCATCATGGATTAATACAAAATCAAATCAAAGTGCTGATATATACAAACATTCTATGTACAGAAAATAACCCCGCCTATTCTTTTAATAAAAAAGGATCATTGTTGTGCTTTAGCATTCGGCCATTGACAGGGCCTTCTTCAGCTATGCTGTCATCTAGAGATCTAAGAAAATACGTATTATTACCTTGCACAGCGCTGATAATGTATGGTCCTTTCCACAGAAAATCGAATTTTGCATGTTTTCCCTTGTCCTCTCTTCGTGAATCCCATCTTAGAACTTTGCTGCCTACCCAGAAATCTTCTACTTTAGCCTTCTTATCAAACATCTTTTTGAGCTTTTCTTGCAGCATTTGAGCTCTGTCGTAGACTTGCTCTCTGGTTTTCTGAAGATGAATGGTTTGATTAACTCTTCTCTGCATGTCATTTGGTTCAACCTGAATTTCCTGCAACAGTTTAATAGTAGGAATGCCCAAAGATGAAGGAAATTTGGCTTCCATGCCGTATACTAATTCATAAGGGCTCATCCCAATGGATTTCTTGGTGAAAAGTCTATCTGCCCACAGAGCATTTGTGAGCTTCCTATGCCAGTTCTTTTTGTTTTCCTCCAACAATTTCTTTATGATATTGATGAGGCTTTTGTTGGACGATTCATCCAAGCCATTACCTTGAGGGTAGTAAGTTGTGGAGTGGCCCAAAGTAATGTGGTATTTATGGTAGAAGCTGATCATCTTTTTGGATTTGAAGGCAGCAGCATTGTCAGTGATGATTTTCTCAGGGAAGCCAAATCTGGAAAGGATATTGCTCTCAAGGAATTGGATAATGGTGGAGTCGTTGGCTTGTCTACATGGAATGGCTTCAATCCACATAGTGAAGTAATTGGTGGTTGTTAAAATCCACTTGTGCTGGCCTGAGGAAGAGGGATGAATTTCTCCAATGAAGTCGAGACCCCATTGTTGAAAAGGTTTCTCGGTTGAAATGGGCTTAAGGGACAAGGGCAGTAATTTTTTTTCCTTCAAATATTTGGCATTTGTGGCATGAAACAACAAACTTCTTGACATCTGCAAATAGAGAGGGCCAATAATAACCAGCCATTAAAATCTTGTCAGCCGTGGACTTCCAATATGAGTGTCCTCCACAGTCCCCTGCATGGAATTCTTTCATGATGTTGTTAGTTTCATTCATAGTCAAACAATTAAGCAAAAACACCTTTCTGATTTTTCCAAAACAAAGCACCATCTATGACACAAAACTTTTGAGGATTTCATCCTTTAAAATCTTTCTTTGGTTCTGGACAACCCTGGGGAGCACACAGGTTTAACAATACAAAGCAAATATCAGCATACCATGGGGATTGCAAAGGTTTCACTATATGTGAGTCGCCATCTTATTTTATCACTCGGTTGTCCCTAAGCTCCTGTAGGGATACGGCCGAGGTAACCACAAACCAATCTTTGGACTGCAGGTTCTAGCCCACCTGCAATCAGAGAGGGCTCTCTCTTTATGATTTAATTTTGTTGATGATGATTTTAGGCTAGTTTTTAGGTTCAGGGGTTTTGATTTTTTGTTTGGATGGAAGATGTATGTCAAGTAGAAAATTCTAAGCAGAGAGGCAAGGTAAGGTGTGATAAGTTTCAAACCATTGGGCATGGAGTCATGGATTAAGGCTTGTTGTTGCGTTTTCTTGGTCACAAGAGACTTGTGGAGCGGGATAGCCACACATGAGAAAATTATCAATTTACTGAAAGGATGGAATGATGGTCAAGGATGAAAGGCAATTAAGAATATTTCATCAAAACTGACAGGGAGGGGAAGTGAATGAATGGTTATCTAGGAGCAATTAAGAATTCCTAAACTATCATTCATATGTGAAAGAAACAGCGTAAACAAGATCATTTAAGTATGCATGTTCATAACTATTACTGATGAAAACATGAAAATTTGCAGAAATTGAGCCTAAGGTGCAGCTAAGCAAATCCTAAACTATTCTTCTTTTCTGCAATTTAGAGGGCGGATTTATGATAAAACAAACATAAAAACTAACAGAGTTAAGAAACACTTATTGAACCATGTTGGGTTGTGTGATATTCTTTCCACACAGTTAACAGGGGGTTTGAGGGGTACCCGTAACCCCACTTTATGGGGTCCGGGGCAACGCCCTGGAAAATTTTGGTTTTGGAACCTATGTTAGGTTGGGCGGACCCACCTATGGTTTTGTGCATGATTTTCGCACATGTTTTTTTGGACGCGATGGTTTTCGGTCCATGGTATTGGATCGATGGTTTTTTTTGGTCCATGGTATTGGACGTGATGGTTTTTCGGTCCATGGTATTGGATGCTTCGGCATGTATAAATATGTATTGTAACATTGAAAGGAACATAATGAAAAATCAAGCTGGTAGTCTCGGTTTTGAGATCCAGTGGGAATCTCTGTGTATATTCTATGCTTTATGGTGTTGATGCTCTCGCAGGTTTTTTATTTTTCCTGTGTTGTAGATTCGTATTGCAGGTGAATTTCTGTACGGGGTTAAAACCACTTTGGGTTTATCAGAGCTGTTTTGCTTCAAAGGGGCACGGCTTTGTGGCTGAGGGGTTTCGCTCGGGCCTGTGGTAGACCCTGTGGGAGATCTGCGAGATCGATTCTGGTGGTGAAAGAAGATGGCAGCAGCGGAAAGATAGAGATTGAGAAGTTCAATGGTCAGAGTTTTGAGTTGTGGAAACTCAAGATGGAGGATCTGTTGGTGGATAAAGATCAGTGGATCGCGGTAGATCCGGGTACTAAACCAACGGGAGTGACCGATGAAGAATGGAAGAAGGTGGATCGGAAGGCAAAGAGCACAATACGATTGTGTGTCTCAGATTCAGTATTGTTGAATGTATCAGGGGAAGCTACGGCGAAGGCTTTATGGGACAAGTTAGGGACTTTGTACCAATCTAAGTCTCTGGGGAATAAACTGTTCCTGTGGAAAAAGCTGTATAACCTGAGGATGAAAGATGGAGACTCAGTGACAGAGCATCTGAATGCATTTAATACTGTGGTAAGTCTGTTATTATCTGTTGATATTAAAATTTCAGATGAAGATAAGTGCATCAGTTTGTTGTGTTCTCTACCAGACTCGTGGGATAGTCTAGTTATTGCAATAGGTAGCAATGCAACTGATTTGCAGTTTGATGAAATGTCTCAGCCTTGCTGACGGAGGAGATGAGATGGAAAAATATGGACAACCAGAATGGTGATGCCTTGTCTGTACGAGGATGGTCCCAGAACAGAAACGAAAATAAGTCATCGAGGGGAGATCTAAATCTAGAGGGAGATCTAAATCTCCAGGAAAACCTACAAAGGTGGTGTGCTGGAAATGCGGAAAGGAAGGGCACTTCAGAAGGGAGTGAAAATCTAAAGCTCCTGATAAAGGAAAAGGATCTGATGATGCTCCTTCTGCAGAGGCGAAAACCACCTCATATGAAGGTGGGGATGTGTACTTGGCTTCTTCAAGTACACATGTAGATCATGAGGCATGGTTGATTGACTCAGGTGCATCCTTTCACTTCACTCCCCATAGAGAGTGGTTCTGCGAGTATGAGAAATATGATGGTGGTGATGTCTTCTTAGGAGATGATAGGAAGGCTAGAATCATTGGTCGCGGAAAAGTAAAGTTGAAGTTGCAAGGTGGAAGGGTTAGAACCCTTCCGGGTGTTCTGCATATTCCTGCGTTGGCCAGAAATCTGATTTCTGTAAGCAAGTTGGATGATGCAGGTGTAAAGACAGTGTTCGAGAAGGATACCTGCAAGATGGTTCGAGGAGCACTGGTATTGATGCGGGGAGTTCGGATTGGAACTCTGTACAAGCTGCAAGGGAGCACTGTTGTTGACGGGTGCAATAGTTCTATGGCTCCTGAAAATGGAGCAGAAAATCTAGTGGTCTCTGGAGAGAAGACCATGTTGTGGCATCAAAGGCTTGGACATATTGGAGAGAAGGGCCTTCGAATACTTCATGGTAAAGGTATGGTAGAAGGTATGAGTAATAGCTCTCTGGATTTTGATTTCTGTGAAAATTGTGTATATGGGAAGCAGAATCGGGTGAGTTTCCCCTCTGGTGGTAAGAGGACGAAACAAATATTAGAGCTTGTGCACAGTGATGTGTTTGGACCTGTGAAAGTTCCATCACTGGGTAAGTCTGTGTACTATGTATCATTTATAGATGACTTCTCAAGGAATACATGGATATATTTCCTTAAGAAGAATCTGAAGTCTTTGACAGGTTTAAAGAATTTAAGGCTCTGGTGGAAAATCAGACAGAGAAGAAGATAAAGGTGCTGAGGACAGATAATGGTGGAGAATTCTGCAGCAAGGAATTTGAAGAAATTTGTAAGAAGTGTGGTATAGCACGGCAAAAGACTACTCCATATACACCTCAGCAAAATGGAGTCGTAGAAAGAATGAACAAGACATTGATGGAAAGGGCAAGAAGCATGCTCAGTGGTGCCGGGTTAGGACAGGAATTCTGGGCAGAGGCGGTGGATACTGCATGTTACTTTGTCAACAGGTCACCTTCATCAGCGTTGGAGGATAAGACTCCACAAGAAGTATGGACTGGTAAGAAACCCTCTCTTTCACATCTGAGGGTATTTGGATGTGATGCATATGTACATGTTCCAAAGGAGAAACGAACCAAGTTGGATAGTAAATCTGAAAGTGCATCTTTATTGGGTATAAGGATGGTTTAAAGGGTTATAAGCTTTGGAACCCAGTAACAAGGAAGGTTGTGTACAGTCGAGATGTGGTGTTCAGAGCGGTGAAAGATGTTATTAACATGAAGTCCAACCAAAGGAACCTGTGAAGATAGAGTTTGAACTAAAGGAGGAAGAATCAGACTCTATAGCAGAGGAGGAATCAGAAGATGAAGAGCCACAAACTCCGACTGTGAGAAGATCACAGCTCGAGAACGAAGGCAGCCAGAAAGGTATAGTCCATCTGCTTTCTGTTCAAACTTTGCTTTGTCTGTTACTGATGATGATCCTAGAACTGTGAAGGAAACAATGTATTCAGAGGATGGAAAACTCTGGAAAGAATCCATGGTTGATGAAATGACATCTTTGCACAAAAATGAGGCTTGGGATCTGGTGGAGTTGCAAGCTAGAAGGAAACCCATTGGCAGCAAATGGGTGTTCAAGAAGAAGACAAATGTAGAAGGGAAGGTGGAGAAATACAAAGCTCGGTTGGTAGCAA
>APFE030595379.1:0-10542 GCA_000404065.3 Pinus taeda | reverse complement strand
AGCAGCAGTTTAGGGATATAAATGAAGACTATGGTTGGACATTAGGTCGGAATATCTGCCCGGAATTCTACAAATGCAAGGTTCTCATGCGGGTTTCAATTGACAGCACAAGTATTTACATGAATTTGAATTATACTACAGAGCACCTTTTAATGCGCTATGCAGGGAGCTTGATTAAAGTGCGAGAAGATAGGAGAAATAGAAGCAATCTTATCAATTCCATGTGGCAAATAAGAAGGTGGTTACCAAGCCAAACTGGCCTGAAATCAACTTTAGCAGTAGCTTTATTAGGCTTCGGGTCTGAAAGCAGTGTTAAAAATTGAGCAAGTCACACAGACTGGCTAGAATCACTTGCATCTAGTGGATTTTGGGTAGAATAAATGCGCGAGAGTTATCAGCCAAAACATACCTGAAATTTTTATAGAGCAGTCTCTAAAGGCATATCGGATTCGATTCAAGAGTTGAAGGGTGCGCTTATTATTGGTCCGATATTGCTCTTGACCGTTAAATCTCTGATGAAAGATCGGATGGTCTGGGCGTTCAATTATATTTTGTGGTTTTGAAATCATGTTTTTGTGGGCCCTGGGCCTGAATAGTGGGCCTTAGGCTCGGTCTCCTAGGCTATATGTGGCCCACTTCTCTTTTGTATATTTTGTAACTTGGTTTTTTTTATCATTTTGAATAGAAGGTCCGATGCTTAATTTAGCAAAAAAAGTAGTTTTGAAACACACTTCATAGAATAGATCAAAACAAAAACATCAAAAGATAAAAGTTATAATCATATTTATGAAAAATTGAAAATTGAAATTGACCAAGGAAAACAACCAGATTATGCAATTCGTGAAAATGGGTTGTCAACTTTTAAGAATAGAATTTATGTTCCAAATGTGGCAAGGATTAAACAACTGATATTAGATTAACACCACAAAAGACCATTTTCAGCCCAATCAATTACTATATAATTAACACAACTCTTAAAAATGAATTTGTCTGGCTTGTTATGAAGAAAGAGGTAGCTGAGTACTTGGCAAGATTCCAAGATTGTTAACAAGTAAAAGTGGGGCATCAACACCCAAAATGATTATTGCACCCCATACCTATACCGGAAATGAAATTGAGGTAATTTCTTTAGATTTTATAATGGGTTACCAAATACTAGGAGATAACATGATACTATTATGGTTGTGGTAGACAAGTTATCTAAGGCTACTCATTTTAGACATGTTTATTATACCTATAGAGTTACACAGGAGGAAAAAATTATCATGAAAGAAATTTTCAAAAATTCATAGAATACCAAAGTCTATTATATTAGATAGGGATGTTAAGTTCACTTGCAATTCTTATAAGGCATTTTTCACTAGAATAGGTATGCAACTAAATTTCAACAATCCATACCATCCACAAATAGATGGTCAAAGAAAAGGGTTAAATAGGTCCTTGAGGACATTCTACGCATGTATGTAATCAATGAACCCATGAAATGGGAGGACTATATACATTTGGTGGAGTTTTCCTATAACAATAGTTATCATGCGCCACTCAAGATGAGTCCTTTTGAAGTTATGTATGGAAGGAAGTGTCATATTCCTCAAAGGTGGAGTCAGCTTGAAGATAGGCAAATTCTATGACTAGATATGATACAAGATATGGAACAAATGGTGAAGAAGATTAAACAAAACCTACAAGAAATGCATGATAGGAAAGAAAGTAACAAAAACTTAAAAAGCATGCATAGATAATTTCATGTGGGTGAACATGTGTATATTAAAACTTACGACCAAAAAAAAGTTCCTTAAAATTGGGAAATTATTCCAAATTGACCCTTTAGTTTTGTGGGCCCTTTGAGATAGTAGCTAGTGGCCCTACCAACTAGCACTACCAACCCACATTAGGGTTCATAATGTATTTCATGTTTTTATTTTGAAAAAGTATATTCACGATCTTGCTCATATTATTGATTGGAATGTTGTACATGTCAAAATGGAAGGCTATTTCTAGGTCAAGCCTCTACAAATTTTGGAACAAATGTTAACTACACTTTGGAAGGGTTAAAGTGAAACAGAATCCCCATAGGTATGAAGAGGCCACTTGAGAGATAGAATATGAAATTAAACAAGTTTTCTTATGTTGTTCCATGGAAAATGGAAGTAGGAAGACACTGAGAATGGTGTTCCCTTTTAAGGGGAGGGGAGATGTGACACCCCTAGTAAATTTGTATCTTTTTATGACTTTTTAAATTGGACATGTGAATAAAAATTCAAGCGGTACAAGGAATATGTTATGAAAATGTAAATATTTATTTTTATTAATAAAAAGAAAAAAAATGTTTTATGTATTATTATCCTTGAAAATAGATTAAACGATATCATGTGTGAGATTAGACTCTTGACTACTAGAAAAAAAAAAGTTGGAACCAGTTATGAGAAAGGGGCAGGAATAAAAAATGAAAAAACATATGTTTTGCTAAGCAATTGAACTATTGGCTGAGCAAAACACCAAACAAACACATGACTAGAGATAAATGTCATGGGGTGGAAGTTATTAAAGAGGATCTAAAACGCAAAAATTTGCACGATGCTACTAAGGGTTAAGGAGGTGAAGGTGAGAAAGAAATCCTAAGACATTTCACTGGCGAGGAAGAGTAGATATTGTGGGGGAACTACTAAGAAACATAGTTTATGGTTGGGAGGGAGGTTCTAACCTTTAATCTCCTTTTCAGGAAACTTTTAGATACATATATGAATATCTAGAAAAGTCTATGTTCAATGTGTTTTTTTTATTGTTTAGGGTTATGTATAAATGAATAGGATTTTGTTGATGGTGTTGGATCCTGCCAACATACAGGGGGTCTCCCAATATGAATTCCTAATTAGACCTCACATCATTTGGTATAGGAGCCCCATCCAGAAATGTGGCTTGGTTGCAATTTTCTTAAATATTTGTCTTGGCAGAAGTGGTTAGCATAAGAGATCAACACACATGTGCTTTTAAATGAGCAAGCAAATATGCCTTGTGAAGTGTTAAATAATAGAATAATAGTAGTATTATAATAAACACACACACACACATACATATGAAAGAATCGATAACCATCAAGCCAAATAGTTCACATAGATGTAAAAATAATTAAATCAAGCACAACACATATTCAATCAGATGAACACCAAATCCAATTTATTTAGTACATATGAATGCCAACATATACCAAAAACATACAAATAATAGTCTTAAAAACATTCATGATGTACACATTAAAATGTGTTAACTCAATGAGCTTCAAATATTAAGCAAAGGTTCCAAGATACATTGGTACAATGAAACACCACTAGCTCAAATAGTGGAGTGTTAAGCCACTACTTTCTCTCCAAAATAACTACTTTCCTTTCTAATGCCTGGTTAGAGAATCCAAGGGGAAAAGTAATTTCTTTCAGTAATGGGGATTCTTTTCTAATAACTATGGAAATTACTTTTCATATTCCCATGACTCTTGAACTTCCTCATGACTCTTATACCTCTAATGTAACATTTGGACTCCTATATGACTTTTGGACTCCTCCACGTGACTCTTTTGTACATATATTACTCTTCTACTTCCACATATTTACATTTACAATATTTCCAAAATTACGTCATCGTTTTCCACATCGACATGTGACAACATCATGACAATTCATAGGTATTGATGACTTGGACCCATGGTGACTTCTACATTGAGTTCTTTGAGAAGTGACAACACTACCACTATCTATTCAATACTTATATTAGGTCTTTCATTGTGATTTCCTTCTATCCTCCAAAGGGTTTCTTGATACTATGGAGTCTTCATGAGTCACTTTGATCATTAGATTCCATTGTTCTTTTAATTGTCGCAATGTGGTACCTTTGTGCCTTTTATCTTCAAACTGATTCCTTGGGAAAGCTTTCTTGATATATCTCCTCACACATATTTTCCATGCTATATTTAACACCTCTAAGTATATATCACTCATGGCAAGCAAACATTAGCTCAAAAATCCCTTATTTTATCATGCTTCATGCAAATTATATATTTGTGGATTAACAGTGCGGAAGGGAAAGAGAGAGAGGTTTTTCGGGCACAAGGTGCACTTGCAGGAGACAAGAGGGGCATCATTTATCACTGATACTATGTAGTTCATAGCTCTAGAGGAGGAGGAGGCCTGATGGAAGGCACAAGGTGTAGTTCCAAGGGACAAGGCAACATGATTATTTACTGAGGATGTGTTATACACTGGGAGGGAGATCCATGGCCACAAGGAGGTCATGAGGCATAGGAAAAAGGCATAGAGGAAGGAATCACTACCCATGAAGAGTGTGCATTACATTGAATTGGGAGATAGAGGCAAAGTCTGGTGTAGGGCACAGAGATAAGCAATAAGCAAGATGTTATGTTGACTAGAAATGCATCATCCATTAGGAAGGAGAAAGAGGACACATTTGGGTGTAGGGCTCATTTTGAACTCATAAGGAGGGTCTCCCCTAGGCCTTAAAATTGCATTATGTGCTCTTTGTGGCCTAGAGGGTAGGCTTGCAAAGTCAAAAATTACCTGTCTTAAAAGGTGAAACCTTGAAAAACACACTGAGTTAGGAGAAAAATCAGGCGTGAAACATCTCAAATCATCAGTAAAAATTAGATAGGACACAAAAATAATAATTACACATCAAAATTCTAGTTCAAAAACATTCTCTGAGTAAGACAAACAAGGTATGTGCAGTTGCAACCCATAAGTGTCGTTTAGTGGCTAGAAATTGTATTATGACTCCAAAATGTGTTATTGCTATTCCTAATGATTCGATGACACTTAGGAAGGAACATGGATACTTGTGACATGTGTAGAAACATAAAACAAAACTTGACAAAAAAAATGAAACACTTCACATGATAGGAGTTAGGCTATGAAATTTGAATATAAAAAAAATTGGAGGTTGTTGTAGCAGTGACAACACTTAGCGACACACTAGGAAAATTTCATTTTCTCTATCTAAGAATATATTTTAGTAAATAAAATTGCACAAAGAGAGGAACACAACCTAGGGTTGCTATTGGGAGTAATGTTTAAGATTTCAACCATTAACAGGAAGAGGAGCAATCCTTCCATCTAAAAATTTCAAAGTATAAGAATTTTGGCCAAGTTCTTCAATGATGGCATAAGGTCCAATCCACAAATATTGAAACTTAGTGTGCTTGCCTTTCTCTTCATGGGATTTGTCGCACTTTAATAATAGGTCACCCACACTAAAGCTTTTGTTCCTTGCAAACTTCTTATCAAATCAACACTTGATTCGATTTTTTCATATGTCAAAATTTATTTTTCTTTGGGCCTTTCTTCCTCAAGCTTAAGAAGAGTATCTATCTGAATTTGAACAAGGAAACATGGTTTACCTTGAGATTCTTGAGAAAGATGCAAGGAAGGAAGGTATATGTTCAATGGAAGGATAAATTATTTTCCATTTACAAGGAAGTATGAAGAGGTTTTCAAATAGGTTTTTGGAGTAACAAAGTCATCCCATAATGCATTCACCAAAGTGTTATGCAAATTATTTTGTTTAGAGAGAAAAATTTTCTTAATCATATGGATCGTATTTTTGTTTGTTGACCCAACGAAATTGTTTCCCTGTGGGTAGTAGTTTGATGCATTCTTTAAAAAAATACCATATTCTAATGCAAAATCATAAAGATTTATGGAGAAAAATAAGTTTCATTATCAAAGACAAGCGATGTAGGAATGTCAAACCTAGTTATGATGTTCTATATGAGAAATTGGATGAACTCCTGATCATTGAATTTCCTTAATAAAATTTCTTTGGTCCACCATGTAAAATAATCAGTTGTAGTTAAGATGTTCCAGTGTTTCTTTAATGAATGAGGAAATATTTTGTTGATAACATCCAATCTTGATTGTTGAAATGGTTCCTCAACTACTATAGGTAGTAATGGGGTGGCATACTTTTGATCATGACTAGCACACTTCTGACATACTATGAAATTTTGGGAATATGTATGAGCATACTGAAATAATGTGGTCCAATAATAACCAACCCTCATCACCTTATGCATAGCAGTATCACCCAAGAAGTGTCCACTTGTTGGTTCATCATGCAGATCCTTCAACACCCTTTTAGAATTTGAAGGCTCTAAGCATCTAAGAAAGACACCATTATGGTGCTTTTGGAAAAGCACACTATGCACATGTTGTTGGAATTATGGCTAATGTGTTGTCCTTGATGGAAACCTACTAAATAAAGGTGTCAATATTATGGTAATAGAATGATTATGCAGGCTAGTATAGACTAGCAGGTAATATGGATAGGGAAATGTCATATCAAAAATAGATTATTGATAAAGGTGTTGGTTGAGAAATTATATGCAAATCCTATTTAAAAGGGTCATGTACATACTCATGTTTGGTGAAGAAAAGTCACATATAGAATCCACACCATAGTATTTTGAATACCAAGGGTCTTTACCATCATATTGACCCATAGTATTTGGAGTGACAACAAATATTTCATCTCGTTAAAGAATACTTACAATATAACCAAGGTATTAATCTAAGGTGTTGTCTAAGGAAAATACTCTACGAAGAGATGGAGATCAAGGAGTTAAGTCTACAATTATTGGGTTGTCTATGAATAATTTGAAATAAAACACGTTTGCACCAAGGAGCATAGAGGAGGCTCAGATCTGATAGACCTGAAAGTATATTAGACTAATGAATATTCTTGCTTATGATTTTATGATTATGGCTAACAATGATATATCTGTGGTGATAATGATACTTTGACATTAATGTGTAATAGAAAAGTCTGTGAAGTATTTGTTGTGGTTGGAGGGAAGGCATGGTTCATATAATTTTAGATTTGTACATTGGTTTGTCTCAGGTTAGTCATGTACATATGTGGATCTACCTTTGGGTAGTCACGTATATATTCTACGAAGTGATTTTAGTATGTTCAAAATATGTACTCGGGTGTTAAGAATGGTAAACACGCACATACACGAATGTGCTTTATAAAAGTCGTTTGTACATGATAGGGTTTTTCAGTATGCCTTGTTGATGATATTTGATCAATTACGTTATGTTTATTGTTGTCTATCAATGATCTCTCTCTCATTATAATCTTTGTTTGATAGTTTTTTTAGGGTTGAATTGGTCATGGAATGGAATGTTGATTAGTGATGATGTTATTGTGGTGGTGATCTGTATTTGGTTCAATGATATTTGATGGATTCAATATATGATTCAGTAGTTGTTTCAGTGATTTAGATAAAGTTGTCAAATTCTATTTGAGATCTATAAGTAGGTCTTCTTCAGAGGAATCACATACATATGCTGGTGTACTTCATAGCAGTGTAAACATTTTGACAAGTGTTTCATCAGGGTTAACAGTGACATCATTTGGTTTTTATGATGAACAGTATATGGTCTAGTATATTTATGAGTGATTTTTTATTGATATGATGTTATTAGCTTGATATAATTACATTGGTTGATTGATATTCATTGATTGATTAATGATTCGGTTGATTGGTTTCATAATTGTTACTTGATATTGGGCTTAATGATGGAAGTGGGTCCAGTCTAAAAATTTGATGAAAAGTGGCCTACAGGTTTTGATGTTTCGAGTCAGGTGGGTCTAGTATGAAATATTATGAAACATGGTCCACAAGAGGTGTTGAGAGTTGAACCCTTCAATGATGGAGTTGAAGCTTCCTTCTAGTAGTAGTTGGTGAATTTGTGTAGTGGGTAAATGCTCTCTTCCAGTAGGAGTTGGTAAATGAGATCAGGGGGTTGGATCTCCCTTCCAATGGGTGCTAGAGAATGATAGAAGGTTGTAGCCTTCTCCAGGTAGGTGTCTACATACTAGTAATATTTTGCACTAGTACAATATTGTAAGAAGATTTATTTATTTAATAAGAAAGAAGACAACAATAGTGGTTTTCTCCCACATTGGGTTTCCACCTAAAATCCTAGTGTTCATGTGTCTTGATATGTTTCTTGTGTGTTTATGATCAATTTTCTCTTTACTTATGCTTAAGAATGATAATGATAGTAATGATGCACTAATAAAGGTGAACAATAATTGGAAAATAAATGAAAATATTCTGGATATACATAGCTTCTTTGGTCACATCATTTAACATACTTCTTTGTTGATTCACAAACATGATACAATGTCTATTTCTTGAATGACATAGTGTACACAAAATTAGATATAAGAATTGGAAAATTTGAATTACCTGTCTAAAATACTAAATCCACCCCCCCCCCCCCACCTCCACCCCACCTCTATTATTTTCCAAAACAATTATATATAGTAGTAGTCCTCAAAAGGAGCAAATATGAAATCTATCATAAGGAGATCATCAATGAGGGAATCAGGGGTAACCCTATCATACCACTTTATTTAATGGAACAAAATTTCTATTTTGGAAAGTCAAAATGAGAGCATTTTTGCAGGCACTTGGAGAAAATGTATGGGAAATTTTTGAAGGTGGATATCAGTATCTAGCCTCTATTCCCATAGATACTACAAGAAAGAAACAATATTGAAACCAATTCAAAGGATGTAAATGGCATCTTGTGAAGTCTGGCCGAGTCTAAATTCGTGAAATTCATGTAGTTGAACACCGCAAAGGAAATGTGTGATAAGCTTTATCTAATCTTTAAATGTTTAGAATTCGGTGTGAGACCCTTAAAATGCACGATGATGAAATAATTACGGATTTTTTCCTTAGAGTAGATGATATTGTTAACTAAATGAAAAATCATGGTGATGAAATAAAGGGTGCCACTATTTCTAAAAATATTTTGAGATCACTAACACCAAAGTTCGATTCCAAAGTCTCTTCCATTGAAGAAATACATGATTTGAAGAGACTCGCTATTGAACAACTCCATGGGATCCTAAAAAAATTTGAAATGAGAACAAGAGGTCCATCAGATATGAAAGAAGAAACCTTCAAATTCACTCATAAAGGGAAGGGAAAATAAAATATTAAAAATACAAGCTACATTTCAGATTAGTAAGAAGCAAATTTCATGAGAAATTTACAAGTAGGAACTGGTAAATTCAAAGTTAAGCTTCCCTTTAAATGTTTCTCTTGTGGAAAATTTCATCATTATGCATCCAAATGTCCTTATAAAGATAATCATGAGAAAAGGAAGAATGTTCCAAACAGGATTGTTAGAAGAAGTTTTGGTAGCAAGAGAAGTTTGTATTCTAATGAAGATAGTCAAATCACATTTGATGATCAAGAAACTTCATATTCAAATTATAATAATTGTTATCAAGTACTTATGGCTTGTGAGTATCAATAAAGTGAATCAAATAGTTGTATGAAAGAATTAAAAGAAAATGATAAACTCATGAATGAAAAAAAACATCTGGAAAGAAAAGAAATTAGTATGATTAAGGAAATAAACATGCTAAAAATGGAGCTGCAAGAATTCAATACAAGAACACAAACCTCAGCAAAACAACTTCAAGAAAAGGAAGTTCATTGTGAAAAATTAGAATATGAAATTATGACTCTAAGGGAAGAATATGAGAAAATCAACAAATGGGTAAAGGCATTTGAATCACTAGAAAGGATTATCAATCAACAAATATCTCCTCTAATCAAGAATGGAATTGGTTACATGGCTACAGATCCTCAGTGCAATAACAATAACAACCATCATGAGGTGTTGCAAAATAAAATTGAATTAAGTCATGCATCCGAAAGGGAATCTTCTAGATCAAAGTCAAGATAAGTCCCTAGGCATAAATTTTGGTTTCATGGATATTGTTTTTCTTGTAACTCATTTGGGCATAGGCCACTAATTACAGGTCAAGCACTTGGAATGGAAGCAAAAGATGAGATATGTTCTAGCACGTGATTAGATATTTCAAATAGATTTGGAAGAAGAAGGAACATCAATCAAATATGTAGGGAATATTGAATCGACTGCAGTCCATTTCTCTTGAAAGCATACTTCTAACATTGACTGCAAAAGTAATTTGAAGTATATGACCTCATGAAGAAACAGGTGATGATATCAGGTCCACAGGACCAGTGGTGTATGATCTCAGGGGGAGCTATGCGTGTATATATTAATATTGTTTTGATATTCATTTGGTGATGCTTAAACTACTGAGATTGCATTGATGAAGTAGTGGTGACCATGAACATGAATGATATGTCTAGGTGGAGCTATAGTTATGAAAAACCAATAATTTTCCTTCTATACACAGATCTCATGAAGGACATTAACATTTATACATGAGTTTTGAACTTAATAGTCATGTATGTTTATCTAAGACAAAGAAACAATGGGGAAGACTTAGAGGGAGCTTCTGATATGCTTCAATCAATTATTAATGGCTTTCTGGTTCTAATTTTGACTTACTACAGACTGGTGCCTTTGTGATAAGATGCTTAGGAAAGATGATGGTTCATGAGTTACTACAATTTGTCATTGCTGCTTTGGTTCTTTGATGGATTTTTTGATTGATGAGATAGATATGATCAAATTT
>APFE030595375.1:0-12140 GCA_000404065.3 Pinus taeda | reverse complement strand
CCGCATCTTCCGTTGGAAAATTTGGCACTCGTGACAGGAACGGACTGCAAGAATGCAATCTTTGAAGATGGAAGGCCAAAAGTAGCCAGCATGGAGAATTTTCTGAGCAGTAGCATAGCCAGACATATGGCCGCCACAAGCACCTGAGTGGCAGTCATTGAGGACTCTCTCAGCTTCCTCGTGAGTACGACAACGATGGAGAACAGAGTCGGCGCCGAGGTGATACAAAGTATCCCCAATGATCCAATATGGTTGGGATTGATGATGAATCCTTCGTCGAGCGTCTTTAGAAGTGCCCGGGTGGAAGGAGGACGTTTGCAAATACATGAGAATGTCACCATACCAGGGGTCGAGGGTGCTGATGAGAAACAAGGTCTCATCCGGGATGTGATCTTCCGTATGAGATGGCGAAGAAGAAGATGGCAAAGAGCAAATTAACTCAGTGAAAACCAGCGATTTCTTAGACTTGGCGGAAGTGAACTCCAAGTCAAACTCTTGGAGGATGACAATCCACTTAGAGTATTTGCCCCCCAGCAACTGGCGTGACAAGATATAGGTCATGGGGTTGCAATCAGAAATCACTGTAGTAGTGCGCAGCAGAATATAGTGGCGGAAACGTTGGACCGCGCAAACAGCGGCTAACGCCAACTTCTCGATATGTGCATATCGAGTTTCCATGTCAAGGAGGTTTCTACTGAGATAATAAATGACATGCTCAGTGTCATCGTCATCAGTTTGGACAAGAACCATACCAATAGTGGTGTCGGCAGCGGCTAAATATAGGATGTAGTCACGATGATAATTTGGAGGCCGAAGTAATGGAGCAGAGACAAGGAGATCCTTGAGATGCTCAAAATATTCTTGAGCCACCGCATCCTAGTGAAAAGGGACATCCTTTTTAAGTAGCCGCGTAAAGCCTTTAGCCACTTCGGCATTGTTCGGGATAAAACGACGTAAAAAGTTCGCTTTTCCTTGTAGACTTTGCAGTTGGTGTAAAGTAGCAGGGGGAGGGAGATTCACGATAGCTTCGACTTTGAGGGGATCCAGACGGATGCCCTCTTGGGAGACGACAAATCAGAGAAGTCGACCCGTTTCTACGTAGAAGACACACTTATGAGGATTAAGCCTGATATTGTAGTGTCGACAGCGAAGAAAAATTTCAGGAAGATGAGCAGGGGTTTAATGCAGGGTGACAGTCATTTATAGATGGAGGAGGAGGAAGTATGCATTGTATCCGGACACCTACTAAAGATTTGGCATTGTCCCAGAATAGCCACTAAACTTGGTTGTCATGGATAAAAAGACGACACTCGACCACTTCCATGAGATTTTTTCCTAGAGAACTGCATGAGCAATGGAGGAAAAAACACTTCAGTGCGCGCTGGCTAAAAATCATAACCAAATTTGGGTGGCGCAGGCTTTGTTCTGTGACAGAGCGTCCATGGGCGTGCCCTCTTTGGAGGAACTGACCCATTGGTGCGGGTAATACACTGTGGACCTGTGCTAATGGAAAAATGGCACTTTTTAGGGCTAATCTGCAAAAGGTGTCTTCAGGGACTTTGAAGTTCATACTTAGGAGAATCCAATGCAAGTGTTTTTAAGTTGTGTCATTGGTCATAGGTCCATAAATGCGTCCTCCAATGCGCGAAAGCAAGGGTAACAGGGACGGTGACCAACGGTGACAAATTACTGCGTAACACCTATTAGGTTTCTTACTTTCATGAAAGGTTCCTCGGGGTGCAGCGTGTCCTTCAGCATCATCAAGTAGCCCCCTAAGCCATGAAGGCTTCTTCCTAGAAGAGGAAGGCTCATGTGGAGGAGGACCAATCGGATCCATGGGTTCTTCTACATCAAGCATTGATTCATCATCCTTTTCTTTCGGTTCCCTGGTGTCGGCTTCTTGAGAGCTCCTCAAAGTTAGAAGATTGTTCACCTTGCTGAGAGCCATATCTTCATCAAAAGTGACATCATGGCTAATTACGACTTCCCTTTGACCAGCTACATAGATTCTATAGCCTTTAGTATTATCATAGCCCACGAAAAATCCCTTCTTTCCAGATGCACCCAATTTATTTCTTTTCTCTTTCGGCACATGAAAATATATAGGGCTTCCAAAAATTCTAAAATGAGAAACATCAGGTTTCTTACCACTGAACTTTTCTTCAGGAGTCTTGGAACCCAATGCTTGATGAGGGCATCGATTTTGTACATATATGGCGTGTTTGTAGTTTCATCCCATAGAGACTTCAGAAGTCTTTGATCATGTAGCATGGCCCGAACAGCTTCCACAATCGTGCAGTTCTTCCTTCTTGCCACATCATTCTGCTCAGGAGTATGTGGTGTAGTAGTCTTCCTCTTAATGCCAGCCTCAGATATGCCTGAGTGAACCAACTGTAATATATTGGAGGTCTTGCTTTGGCTTGAGGGGAACGGTCCCCTTTTGAGCTTTCCTGCGGCACATCCTGGACATACACCTTCTTTCTCTACTTGGAATTCAGACATCCCTATTACCATTTGTCTTATATCGGGTAGAGCTTTTGTAATGAAGGTGGGCAAACCTTCGATGCCAAAGTTTAGACTGAAGAGTTGTGTCACAAGACATGACACCTAGCGGACTTCCATCGACCTGATATAATGAATCAACACTAAACCCAAGAGTAAAGGAATCTTTAACATTATTTTTCCATATACATAGCTTGCCATCACTGAAGGTTACCTTGTAGCCTTTGTTTTCCATTGCCGAGATGGACACCAGGTTCTTTCAGAGGTCAGGTGCATTTAATACATCCTAGAATTTCTAGCCTTCTTGAATGGCTGTCCTCTTCCTCGATTCCCAACTCTCCTCTTACCTTTGCTATTGAATTTGTCATTCCTTTTATTGCCATGAGAGGGATTTTGATCATCGTCCCGGTGTGAGTCCTTTCTATAAGGGCACTCCCTTGCATAGTGAACTGCTTTATCGCAGATGTAACATCATCCTTTTCTTCCACCCTTAGGTCCAACCTTTCCTTTTGATTTGGTCCCGGAAGATAAGAAAAGGTAGTAGGAGGACCTTTAGGCATGGGCATTTCTTGCTCTTCTTCAATGCATCTACCCATTAATTCCTCAAAACCAGGAATTACATTATAGTTCACAAGAGTAGTCTTGAACATGTGCCACTCAGATGGTAATCCTCCAAGAGTCGTGAGTGCCATTTCCTAGTCTATCGTAGACTTCCTTGGAGGTGTCTAGTTCAGAGATGTAGGCCACCAAGTGCTTGTCGATAGTGTCCCGGATGATCTTCTATTTTGACTTCTTTGGTTTTCCATTTGTTCCATGCAGCAGTGGATGCATTTGATGGAGGCTCAACAATATTGCCTCTTACGTGACCCAACACTCCTTGATTCTCAAGGGTTAGATTGATAGACATCTTCCATCCATGATAGTTAGCTTTCTCATGGAGCTTGTTTCGGTAAGAAAGAGTGTTGAGGACCCCATAGTTCTTTTAGGATAGCCTTGCCAATCTTCTCTTCGATGATTGCTCTTGCTCTTGCTCGGGCTTTGTCTTCACCTCAGCTCTGATACCATGTTAAGTTATGGTATGTTCTATGCTTTTAACAGTTTACCTCTTCTTATTATATTCCACAAATTAGCAATCACATGTACATAAAGAAAAGTGCAGATAGAACATTAAACGATCGACAGAAAACAAGCCAAGACAAGAGACACAAGATGTGGCGGCTAGCCAGGGACAAACCCCACAATGTGTGGGGAAACCCTTTGATCAAATCTTCTTTTATCTTCAATAATTCAGCAGAGAGATAGTACAATAAATCTGATTTATATAAGTAGTAAAGCAAACCCTAAATCAGCAGCATCAACGGCTTCATCATCAAAACTAGGGCAGTGGATATCTCACAAACTCACTGTTGGATCGACTTGATTCCACCACCAAAAGTTGCAGCCTTAAGAGGAGGTTCAGATGAACCTACAATGCAGTTCAGATGAGGGGATCTTTTGGTCCACGCAGGTCAAACTTCACTTCTGCAGTTGTAGTTTCAGTTTCAGCAGCATCCTTCAAAATAGGGCAGTTGATATCTCGCAAACTGTCCGTCGGATCGACTTGATTCCACCACCAAAAGTTGCAGCCTTCAGAGGAGGTTCAGATGAACCTACAACGCAGATTAGAAGAGGAGGTTTGATGGTTCACGCTGCAGTTTGGATCTGCAGTTGCAGCGTCAGTTTTAGCAGCTTCCTTCAGACTAGGGTAGTGGATATCTCGTAAATCGTCCATCGGATCTACTTGATTCCACTACCAAAAGCTGTAGCCTTTAGAGGAGGTTTAGATGAACTAACAGCGCAAATTAGAAGAGGAGGTTTGATGGTCCACGCTGGTCAAAGTTTGGATCTGCAGATGCAGCTTCAGTTTCAGTAGCTTCCGGCGTCACATGTGTGAGAGAGAGACCCTTTTTTGCGCAGTAGAGAAGAGACTCTTTTCTGCATAGTAGAGAGAGAGAGATGTGATGAGATGAGTGAGTGCAAATGAGGAAAATTCTTCATGTATTTATACACAACTGTTGATGTTTGAATAGATGCGACTGTTGGGCTTCTGAGCCTACATGAGTTGTAGAGGTCGGCTTGATAATAATTCCATAATCAAAATAAATTCATATTTCCATGAATACTTATCGGAATCAGATGATCTTTAGATCAATCCTACACCTCTCGACGAGAGGAATCTAATGAACATATTATCAACCATCAATAAGATGACCCACATGAAGTTTGGCCCTAGTTGCCAATTTTAACATACACCAAGTACTCCACAAGTATATTCATTAGATTTTAGTATTTTGGTATTTACTTACCAGTTCGATAATTAATTCATTACCTTATATTTGGACATTTTCCATAATTAGTTAGTACACATACTAGTACAGTGCATGTGATACACGCATATGTAGCTATCATATGCATGCTAATATTTCCATGTTTTTGATAACTCAAAGTGGGTCATTACAATATAATGAACCTTCAAGTGATCTCACAGGCATAGGGCCACATTAGAGTGAATCAAATCTAAAACTTCTTTAGATTTATTGTCACTGCTTGGAAATGGTTTCTTGATATTCTTTCCAAGTGCACAACTTTTACATATGCCTTCATGATCCATCTACAATCTAGGGACACCTAAAACTATTTGATTTAATTCTAGTAATGCTCTATAATGAAGGTGACCCTATCTCCTATGCTAAAGTTCACTTGGATAGATTTCATCATGTACTAGTACTTGAGTTGGTTGACTCGCGAGCCTATATAATCTTCCTTCACGAATTCCAATGACTCTAGCATCATCTATACTAGAGCCCTTGGGCCATACAAGTAGTCTGCTATCCACAAAATCTACTTAATCTCCTTTATATTCTAAACATGAAATAAAGACTAAATTCTTTTCAAAACCTGGTACATATAGAACATTGCTGAGATGAACATTGTTTCCAGATTCCAGCTCAATGGATGCCTTTCCAACTCCTTTCACTGCATCACTGTGGTTGTCTCCAATCTCTACTCTTTGGAATAGTCTTCTTTCCGTCATGCTAGAATGATTTCCACAATCTCCGGTCATATATCTTGATGTACCACTGTCTACCAACCACGTATCATCATCATTTGCAATAAAACCTGTTAGAGCAGAAAAGTAGAAAAATTCTTTGTCACCTTTAGGCTTCTTTGGATGTTCATCTTCAATGTTGGCTGCGGAAGCATGTTGTTTTCCCTTTCTCTTTTTGTTATTTCCTTCTCAGGATAATCTCTTTTATAATGTTCAAATTTTTGATAACCATAACATTGAATTTTCGACATATCCTTCTTCCTTTGGGGAGGAGATGATCTTCTTCTTGACTTCTTGTTTTGAAAGCCAAGCTTCTTCTTTCCTTTATTCTTGAAACGAGTTGCAAATGCTAGAGAAGCTTCTTCATTTCTATCTCTTGATTTAGCCTTGATTCTTCTTGAGCATAAGTGGTCCATAGTTGTTTAAAGTTTCAAATGAAGGAGCTTCCTTCTAGCTACCTATACTTGCTGCAAATGCATCCCGTGATTTAGGTAGACCATTGAGTGTTGTAGTCACAAGTTCGTTCTTAGGAATAGTTTCTCCAATTGCTTGAATTTGGTCTCTTATTCCTTACGAAATATGAAGCCATGGTGTCATCATCTGTCATCCTTACATCACGAAGCTCATGGCTTGACCAACCTTCTTGATAGTAAATTGATTATTTAAAGCATCATACATTTTCTTGGAAGTATCAAGATTTGCAAAATAGGGTACTAGGGTACTATATGATCTCTAATGGAATCCCTATTGAGACTCATGGCAGTAATGTCATCTTCCTTGAGCTTCTCTTTTCCTGCAGTATCTACCGGCCTTACAACCTTCCCTATTATAATATCCAAAACTTTGTTCTTTGCAAGAATAAGATCGATTCTAGTTTTCCAAGCTCTGAAGTTTGAGGCTCCTTCTAACTTGTTCTCTAATTTCATAGAAGCCATGGATGTAATTCAACAAGGACTTCAATAATAGTGATCTCAAGATAGGGTTTCTTCAAAGGTGATCTTAGATCTTCTTCCTTCACCAAAGCTTTGATACCATGTTGATTTTCTAAGTGCAATAAAAGACTAGCACAATATTTATGAAAAATTGATAATTAGTTTTGATGTAGATCTTCTTTTAATTGTTCCAATATGTCATTAAGCAATTATACTTTAGAAATTTAACCATACAAAAATAGTTGAGCAAAACAGATCACAAAACAAAAAGAGAACACAAGATTTACCATGGGAAATGTTAGAAAATCGGAAAGACAATTTTTTTTTTCTAATGTTGATAATTACTTGTGATATTGTTATGTTCTTATCTACTTCTTTATGTTCTTCTTTTATCTTCTTCCCGTCAAATGATTATCAAAGCAAAAAGATGAAGATCACGGACACCAGATGTAGGCACTCAATCAGGGCTGAAACCCCTTTATAGGGAAAACCCAATCAAAACTCTTCCTTCAATAGATTCAAATTGAGATAGACCAAGACCCTAGACCAAAAGACCTTCCTCCACCAAGTCAGTGCTTCCTTCGATAGATTGTCTCTTCCAAAGTTACCAAGTGTCAGCTTCTCAAATGTAGCTTCAACCCAGAATTTCAACCCCCGGCTTCAAGACTTCGACCCAACTTTAGGGTTGTAGTTTCGATCTAGCAACTTTAGTAGCTTCAACCTAACAGCTTCACAACTTCGATGCAGCGTCACAACTTTGATGCAACTTCACAACTTTGATGTAGTTTCACAACTTCGATGTAGTTTCAGAATTTCATTGCACATGAGAGAGAGAGAGACCCAAACACTTCGATTCTAGCTTCCTTCTTGAACTTCTTACTTTTTCTGCTCCCAGCTCTTGCAATTCGAACTTGTAAGAGATGTGCTTCCAAATGAGTCAAGTTGCTCCAATATATAGTGAGTTTGTGAGGTCAAATTCTCTTGTTGATGCCGACTTGTCCTTTCTTGAACCCGACTTGGCGGAGGAGGCTTAGAAGATCTATTTTACAATGAAATAAATTTCTTTCTTGACAAATAAATCCGAAGAAGGGTTATTTACATTATGACATGGATAAGGACACTTGACATAAACCCTAGAAGTACGCAATGGAGAATTTGACCTATAAATAATTGAGCTAAGCATGAAACCCATACTTTAATAAATCAATTTCTTCAATAATAATTTTTCTTTCTTTCTTTTGACACATACATTACATCATGACTCAAATATAATCATGAAGACCAACACTAGTTACATTCTTCAACACTCCCTCTTAAGTAGGGAGGTATTCATAATTACAAATATATAGAGGTACATGGAAGATCTAAAAATGAACTGCGAAGAGTTCCAACACACAGTACTATGGACTAGATACCTATCCAGGGTAATCTATTTGGGTGGGACTACGATGGACTCAAGCTTTCAGCCACTCTAGGTACCATCAAGCTTGCTAACCATCAACCCAGGGATCTAGGTGCGTATACAAGGTCGGAGCTCCATGACCAATGCCATCCTCTCTCTTTGGGATCTAGACGTCAACACACAGACTGACCAGTTGTCCTCCCAAGCATCTTGCCATTCGATGCTTCATCTCTCCCTAATAAACTACATCAAATATATCCATTTGCCCAAACATGCTTCCAAAGTGTTCAGCCTTCTTATGGAGAGATTTACCTATACAAACACGAACCCCAATCAACAATAAACTTTCAAATATATATACAAGTAAACACTAACCTTCAGGATCCTCAGTCATCTTGATGTTGCTTTCATAATCAAGTTATCCATATATAATTTGTCGGAAGCTTTCTTCTTTCATTTCTTCAGCAACACCAAATACATCTTCAAATATTCTCAAGTCTTTTGTTTGCAACTTCATGAATATTTATTAATAGTACTTTTGCTTACTTTAAAGTATTCGCTCTCATAATATGCCCTTCCTCTCAACTAGGAGATATACTCTTTTTTCTATCTAGGCTCCTTCTCAACTTAGGGAGATCAACCGCTTCCTTTTTCTATAACATTGGAGAACCTTTCACTGTTTCATTCCTTGTTACGCATCAAGGTCATCTTGGTCACCATCATTCTTGTAACTTCCTTCATCTTGCTTATTAATATCTTACGAGCATCTTCATCAGCTTGAAGATTATATATCTACAAAACTCTAATAGAAAGTACAACCAAAATACATACACAAAAGCATGAAGTTAACTATATCAAAATTATGCCAATATAATGGAAGCATCAAAACAATTAAATACTTTAGACATCAAATACGTAAGCCTAGTTAGGTTCATAATCAACAAGAGACACATACTAAGTGTAGGAATCTACAGGGTAAGTTTCTCAGATATAACACCAAAGGACACTACTCACAAACAGATCACAGATCAATACACCAGTATTCTTGATGTGGTTAAAACTCTCAAAGAGGGAAACAATCCACGACCTAAGCCAATGCGGCCACTACAGGCAATTTATTAATAAAAGAATTAAAATTTACATAAGCTTCTCTCATGAACAGTTACCCTACAAATGACCCTCCATGCTCTTTAAATAGAGATCATGGACTGATTGGGTATTAAGCCACGAATCAAGTGTCGGTAATACCGAGGAGAGAATAAACCGTCGGATCACTTTATGTCTAGAACATATTGTGACCGTCAGATTGTAAGTTACAAAAGTACATAGTAAAGAAACACACTTTACCTAACTCTACACTAGACCAAGTTATACTTAACTATTTCTTATGTGTCGGAATATCCTAACACCCCCCTTAAGAACAACTTGGGATAGGATTGAATGATGTACAAATATGACACAGTAGGAGAAGGAAGGAGGCATTAGAGCCTATTCCCGCTTAGTGACAACTTCTTGAACTCCAACCATAAATCGAAGTTTAGTAAACTTCACCTCTGTGAGAGCCTTTGTAAAGATGTCTGCAACTTCATCATTTGTTGAACAATATTGCACTTCAAGAACATGGTCATGAATGAGCTTTCTGATGAAGTGCATGTGCAGTTTAATGTGTTTGCTGCGTTGATGTTGGAATGGATCTTTGCATATTTGAATGGCACTTTGATTATCGCACCAAAGTGTAGTCGGGTGCTGCTACTGAAAGCCAAACTCTGACAGGGTCTAACGAAGCCACAAGGCTTCCTTACTAGCTTCTACGGCACCACGATACCTTGCTTCTATTGAAGAAAGAGAAATGACACTTCGTTTCTTGCAAGCCCATGTAATAGGTCCTGAACTAAGAGTGAACACAGAACCTGCAGTAGACTTTTGATTGTCAAGGTCACCAGCCCAATCGGAATCAGTGAAACGAACCAATAGAGAAGATGCTTCTGCACTGTAATGAATCCCAAATTGAACTGTACCTTGAACATAATGGAGTATTCTTTTAGCTTCCTTCCAATGACTTTCATGTGGGTTTTGCATAAACCAAGCAATAAGGCCAACAACAATGGAAAGGTCAAGACGAGTATGGGTCAGATACAAAAGTTTTCCTACAAGTTGACGGTATAAGGTAGCATCAACTTCAGGTGAAGTACAAGTCACTGAAAGTTTGCCTCCAGAGTGAAAGGGAGAAGGGGTTGGCTTAGAGTCTTCCATGTGAAAATAGCGTAGAAGATCACAAGCATACTTGGACTGGGAAAGGGAAATACCTTCCTTGAATTGCAAGACTTGAAGACCAAGAAAATAATGCAAGTGTCCTAAGTCTGTCATTTCAAACTTCTTTTTAAGGTTGGACTTCACATGGTTTATAAGATTGGGATCACTACTAGTAAGGATAAGATCATCAACATAAAGAACAAGAATGATAAGAGACTTGCCCAATTTCTTGGTGTAGACAGTATTGTCAGAATGACACCTAGAGAAGCCAATTTCTAAAAGAAAGTTATCCATTTTGGCATATCAAGCCCGAGGGGCTTGCTTGAGACCATAAAGGGATTTCTTAAGCCGACATACAAGGCTAGAGTCTGTTTGTATAAAGCCAGTAGGTTGTTCCATATAGATTTCTTCATGCAAGTCCCCATGCAAGAAGTCAGATTTAACATCCATCTGATGGACTTCCCATTTGAAAGAGGCAGCAAGGGAAAGATCAAGGCGGATAGAGTTCATTTTGGCAACAGAGGAGAAGGTTTCAGTATAGTCAATGCCTCCAACTTGTGAAAAACCCTTAGCAACAAGACAAGCTTTATGTTTATCAACTTTTCCATCTGGTCCATACTTGGTTCTGTAAACCCATTTGCATCTAACAAGTTTTTGTCCCTTTGGAAGAGGAACAAGATCCCCAGTGGTATGCCATTTGCCAATAATGAACGATATTCTTCATTCATAGTTGCATCCCAATCTGGATGGCCTGAAGCTTCTGCAAAGGTGTCAGGATCATAATTTGTTGAAGCTTGAGCCAATAAAGAAGAGGCTCTATCAAACTGAGAACTTGTACGTCGCTGATCTGTAGGATCACCGACAAGAGCACCTGCTGCATCACGAGTAGCACGAACCCATTTTGGAAGTTGAGGAGCTGAAGGAGGATCCTAAGAAAGTGGGGGAGGATTGTCATCCCGCTGTCATCATCTGAAGAAGAAATATTTTCAGAAGTAGAAGGGATAGAGAGAGGTGGCACAGCCATCGAACTAGGCTCGTAAGCCGATATATTTTCAACAAAATTTACATCTTTTCTAATGATTACATTTTTGGACTTAAGTGGAATAAGTCTATATCCTTTGACATCTTTAGAATATCCAACAAAAATACATTTTTCACACTTAGGTTCTAAAGCTTTATGTGCCTCATCTGGAATATGGGCCCATGCTTCACTTTCAAAAACATGAAAGTGACTTACATCTGGTTTAATTGAGTTCTATGCTTCTTCTAGAGTGATATTCTTTAAAAATTTAGTAGGAGTGCGATTTACTATGTAATTTACACAGTTAATTGCTTCTGCCCAAAAATTAAGACTAAGTCCTTTAGATTGAAGCATACAATTAGGCATTTCCTTTAAGGTGCGATTCTTCCTTTCAACTACACCATTTTGTTGTGGACTATATGGAACAGTATGTTGCATTTGAATTCCATTCTCAGTGCAAAAGTTGATGAATTTGTTGTTAACATATTCTCCGCCATTATCAGATCTTAGCTTAAGAATTTAATGTCCAGATTGTTTTTCAACAAAGGCCTTAAAGGCCAAGAACATGTTAAATACTTCACTCTTGAGTTTTAAGATGTATACCCAAGTGCATCAAGAGAAATCATCAATGGAAGTTAAGAAATACTTGTAGCCAGAGAATGAAACAACTGGAAGTGGACCACATAAATCACTATGCACAAATTGTAAAGGGGCTGAGGCATGCCAAGAGGCACGTTTTTCGAAACTTTCCCGATAATGTTTTTCAAGTACACATCAGGAACAAACACCATCTCTGCAAGGTACCATTGAAAGTCCTGTCACCATATTTTCTTTACATAGGTTTTGAAGGGGGCGATAGTTTAAGTGACCAAATCGCTCATGCCAAAGTTTGCTCACTTCATCATTATGAGCAACAAATACCGAGGGAAGATTTGATGACCC
>APFE030595371.1:104576-115790 GCA_000404065.3 Pinus taeda | reverse complement strand
ATATTCCTTTCAATGTTACAATACATATTTATACATGCCGAAGCATCCAATACCATGGACCGAAAACCATCGCGTCCAAAACCATGGACCGAAAAACCATTGCGTCCAAAACCATGGACCAAAAACCATCGCGTCCAAAAAACATGTGCGAAAATTATGCACAAAACCATAGGTGGGTCCGCCCAACCTAACATAGGGTCCAAAACCAAAATTTTCCGGGGCGCTGCCCTGAACCCCATAAAGTGGGGTTACGGGTACCCCTCAAACCCCTTGTTAACTATGTGGAAAGAATATAACACAACCCAATAGAAAATCCATCCATAAATGAGAATATTTCACATCCGACACATTCATCAATTATCTGGTCGATGAAGGGTGTAGGGTGGTTGTCCTTTGGAAGGCTTGGTTTACGTCCCTATAATCGATGCACACTCTAATCGTTCCTTGTTTTTTCATCACAGGAACAATGTTCGATACCCAATCAGTTAGAGGAACCGGGTAAATGAAACCAACATGGAGAATTTTTTCAACTTTTGCCTTGATGGCAGCGGCTTTCTTTGGGTGCACTTGTCGAAGCCGTTGTCGTACTGGTTTGACATCTAGATACATCTTAATTTCGTTTTCAACTATGCTCGATTCAATGCCTAGCATTTCTTTCATATGACCATGCAAATACATCTCTGAACTCACGAAAGAGAGTGTAATATACTTCTAGTTCTGAAGAAGAACAAGATTTGCCGACATGAATATTCTCGACGACATCTAGTTTGGTTGAGATATTTATGGCGATAGTCTCTTCAATATTGGACAGGTTTAGCTTGGAATCCACCGTATTTACAGTGTTTGATAGAAAATCAAAAACTGAAGGATGATTAAGGTCGCTAGAACAATCTTCTTTGTAATCTGGAAGATGGGAACGATGGTGGTAATCTTCCCATGGTTCCCCCTCTATCATCATTGACTGAACAATTCCTTCGTTTGTAGAATGTACATGTGACCAAGGATCTGAGGAGGTACCATATTCCTTAGACCTATCTATCCAAACGCTCGATGAACGTTGATTTGGGTTTTCCTCCCACACCGAAAACATTGATTGTTACAATATTTCTATTAGGCTTGGAGGCAATACCTGGTGATGATCCATGTTAATATCGTGTTCAGACATCTTCTGAATAGAAGATACCATATTGCAGGTTCCCACCGTAGCCACTTCTGCCGCATTGTTTGGAGGCGGTAGGGAAAAAGTACCCATTAATGTAGGGTCTTTTAGTAGGCATACTCCGATATTTTGAAGCAACTGAGAGCTTCCGTGGATCATCAGAATGCTTCCCATAACTTGTGAACTATTGGGGAGAAATGTTTTTTTGTCAACGGTTGTAATTCCTCCTTGGAAGGGAAATGCAATCTTTCTGAAGTATGTCGATACAACGGTAGCCATAGCATAAGTCCAGGGCCTTTCCAATAGGATTTTGTAATCGAGGGTTCCATCGATAACTTCAACATCAATTTCTATTGTTTTGCCCCCCAATTTGACTTGCAAGTTTCTTAAAATCCCATATGGAGTGTATGTTTTTCCATCAAATGCTTTTAACGTTGTTGACAATCGCGACAAGGGTGATGAGCCTAAAGCTTTCTAGCAACTCATTGACATAATACATGTAGATGCCCCCTCATCAATAATTGTTCGATGCACAGTTTTGTTGAGGGCTTTCACTTGAATAAGGAAAGCGAGATGAGCTAGTAACTGAGGGTCATATCCTTTATGATTAAAGGCCACAATATTGGAATCCGCTGGGTCAATCCCACCTATTGCTGATAATAGAGCCTACTTCTGGGAGGGGCAATTTTTCAGTACCTCAAGTGTCGACATAGCGGATGGCGACTGGGCCAGGTCCTCTACTGTATTATAATTTTGCACTGCTTTGGCACAAGGATTAAATGTTGATTTGTGTACTACTCCCTTTGGCGGCTTTATCATTAGCTCAGGAATGATGGGTGGCACAACTTCGGTCTAAGTTGTTGTCGAACTACTAGGTCGATCATTAACCTTGTTTTTCGACAGTTGTGGATTCCCGTAAGCTTTATTTCTTATCGATATCAAAGCATCATTTCTGTTTTGAAATGGACAACGTAAGCACTTGGGAAGGGGAATCATTGTCACTAGCAACCAGATTGGTTCCTAGGTTTGGAAGCGGATCAGTCAATACCGCTGAGGTTTTTGAATTCTTGAAGAGTTTCCTAAGCTTAGATTTATGTGGACAGTCTTTCGTCCAATGATCCTCATCGCATATAAAGCATGGATGACTTGGTTTCCTTTCTCCATAAGGGTTTGCAGAAGATTTTTCAGGAGACGACTCATCGTGTTTCTTCTTTTTCCCTTTCTTTTTCTTCTTGCCTCCTGGTTGCTTCGGTTCTTTGCCTTTGTCAGTCGACATGGCATTAACCTCCGAGGCGAGAAATTCCTCATTTGCATTTTGACTAGAAACCATACGGTCCTTCTTTGATGTAGCCTTTACGATTTTCATGTTAGTCGCACCTATCACGCCATCACCGGCATGAGAGTCTTTGTTTGATTTAGGAGGAGGAGGAATGGAAAACTTCGGTCTAGGAGCATCAGGGATTTTGTCGTAGAGCATGCCAGACTAAGTATAGATCAAGTCTAGATATTGTGCATGAGCAATGACTTGCTCTTTAGTGACAACCCCTCCCTTTGCCACATCTTCTGTAATAGAAGGCAACAATGACTTAATAAACCATTCAACTAGCAGCTGATCAAGAACATATGTTTTTACCATTCTACGACGATGCCGCCACTCATGAATATGATTAGTTATGCGAGTGGCTGTCGTTTTCTTAAAATTGGTAAGAAGCTCTGTTCCTGTTTCATACCTTATTGGTAACTGAAAATGGGTTTAAAAGGTTGTGGCAAGGGCACTGAATTTATCAAATGAAACTCTAGGCAATTCGATGTACCATTTTGTTGTTGGACCAGTTAACGTTTGCTAAAAAAGGCAAAGCCTAATCAAATCATCATTGAGTGTTGGATGAACACCACAAATGAAAGGTCATCACATGATTCGACGAGTCTTCACCTGGATTTCCATTAAATTTAGGAATATCTGACGGAATTTTATGAGGAATCACTGGGCACTAAGGGGCAAAAGCAATTGGATCGTTTGTTAGCCGATTTAGATCTGGTAACTCTAAAGTCGCCACGAAGGGCAACTGTTGATTCAGGTTCGGCGAAGCATACCCAGGATAAGATGGGATCGCCTGAGCAGTGGGTCTTTGCATACCAGCATAATGTATTTGATGCTAGCAACTTTAGTAAGGCTATTGGGCATAACCATTATGATATGATTGATGTTGACTATTTTGAATATACAATTTCCCATTACCCGCAAAGCTTTGTTGATCAGGTCCTCGGTAAGTTTGTTGGAATTACGGTTGTTGATAATGTACCAGCCATGGTCGCGAAGCCATTTTCTATTGCCCAATATTGGCTGTCTAACCAAGATGAAGGGTAATAGTACCCGTTTGAACCTGGTTTGCTCTGGTTAAGGAGCCATTAATCGGTGATTGTGGTGGTGTCGTGGAGATAAGAGGCTATTTTATTACAACCTAAGAAACTTGAGGTTGGCATACAACAGGTAACGCTTGTACTTGCGACACTGTCACAATAGTCGGTGTAGTGGGGATATTTGACACATGTAGACTTGGTTGCATTGAGTATACAACTCTTGGTTGTTGAGGCAGTATTGGCACCCAACCATTGGATGTAATTCCAGCATGACCCGAATTCTGTTGTGAACTCTCATATGGTTTTTCTCCCGGAGGGAACAATGAAAAGGCATATTGTCCCCCATATGGCGGTAATCCAGTGCTCGAAGGTAAAATTGGCCTCTGGAGACTGGACTATTCAAATTGATACTGTTGTGAAGGATCAATTTGTTGAGACCCAACATAAGAGATTCCAGATATTATTCCAGACGAACAAACGGGAATAGACCATACTGCCGAAATAGTCCCTCGGTTGACTCCATCTAGCGATTGAGAGCTAGTTGGGATAGATGGTACACCAGCGAACATTGTTGGAGTAGTAACAGAACCTTATGTTGTTGCTGCGTCAGATGACACATTCCTGGATGTCGATGGTTGTTCAGACATATCAAGTCTATCCAAAAGATTTCCTAGTGATTCTACAGGAACTTGCGATGAAGGGAGACTAACTTCTGACAAAGAAGGATATAGGGTGATCCCAACTCCAAAATGCGATGGAGTACTAGTTGGAAGATCCTCCTCAATCTCTTCTATAGAAATCAATCCAGGTGGGAGAGGTAGACCATCAGGTCCGTAAAATATTTTTGTTGCCAAAGAAGGTATAGACTCTGCAGCGATAGATGTTGGAGGGATAACACCTTCTGAATCAGTTGTAGATGGAGCCGGTTCAGGAATAGAATTGTTTACTGTTACACTAGGATCAGTTCTAATGTCCTCTTGTGACTGCGTAACTTCTTCTATAAAGGCAGGGATACCAGAAATGGTTGGAGCAACTGGAGTCCCTAAGGATGTTGGAACACAAGTTCCAGGCAAACCAGAGGACTTTGATCCGATTAAACGAGTTCACTTGGTCCAGAATATTTTTGTTTCTGGAGTCAAAGACGGTTGACTCGTTAGTCTCCATGAACGACGGGGTTTCAATTGACTTTCTTCCACGATTGCGGATTACTTAATCAACTCAAAATAAAGGGGAAAATGTAATTCTGAATTTAATGAATTTTAGACGCTTGGACACAACTTTCTTTTTCAATTTTTAAGAGTCGATAAAAAGCTAAAGATGACTCTAGTCGCCTTCAATTTTTAATGAGCCTGAAGTGACAAGTGCTCAGATGGACATTTTCCTTTAAGGAGTCTTAAAAGGAATGAAAGAGACTACTCTGGAAATCTAGACAGAGGGATTACCAAACCAATCACAAAATTGCATATACCTTTTACGGTACGGCAGTCAATCTCCCTGAATGATGTGTTCAATGTATTGCGATCAATAGGGATGCAGACACGGCTTCCTAAGGATAAAGGATATAGCCTATTGTGGTCTCCCAATACGTCTCTAGCCTAAACTTCTAAATGTTGTGCATTAGGTTCCAAAGTGATTTTATGTTCATTGAATTTATTTTAAAGTTGATCTTTCTTAAGAAGTTTTCCTTTAAGGTTCACCGTGTGATGTAGATATACAATTCCTAAAATGCAATCTAAGATGATAAACATTCGTTCATTCTTCTTTTTGCAATGAAAATCCTAGCTACTAAGGAAAGAGAAGCGAGATTATTTCAACATAGAGCAGAGAGCACACGCTAGATGCACTGTCCTAAATCAAAATCAACAAGCAGTCTAAATGCAAATGCACATGCATGTATTTGTTTTCCGCTTTCTTAATGTGTGAATGACAAAAATAATGCTAAGTACAAATCTAAATTATCTTTTCAAAGCGACAATACTAACAATTTTCTCTTGAAAATACGAAAGTAAGATAATGACGACACTTTGCAATTTTGAATTGAAAACTGCTTTCGACACTTGAAATACTATTAATTCAAATTAAATACAAGAGTAACAGTGTAACCGATCATCAAGAAGTATATGATTCTTTTCCTTGACTGGAAACGACACTTGCGACACTTCCAAATCAAAAGATGACAGTTCGATTAAGCTACTTCTTTGTAAACGAGAGCTATAAATGGTGAACAATACATAAAAACATTCACAATTATTTGTACAATGGAGGCTAAATAATGCAAAGGAAGTGAGTTTCCATAGTGGTATACTGATCATAGACACCAAAACTCCTGAATAAAGCTGAAGAGAGTGAAGAAAAAACCAAAATCTGGAGGCAGAAATAGTCTTATTTGATCATTGCACCTGTAACACGGGGAAATAGGGATGCATCTCACCTACTACACACGGGAGGTGTGATGCATCCAAATTGCCAAGAGGAGAAGGTGCAATGATCAAGGGACAAGACTTTAACTTGGTTTTTGGTCACATTTTGCAGCTTAGTTCAGGGATTTAGGTAGAGCTAATGATAGTCAGTAAATACAAATCATAGGGGCTGATCTAATGAGGTTACTTAAGCCACCACCAGGGCAATTAAGATGTTTACAAGTCAATTGTTCAATTTATAAACAAAACCCAGAGATGGACTGAAGCAGCATTGATCTACTTTGCACTTGCATAGGAAACGCAGTTTGAAGGCTAGATGGCCTAACTTCAGGCTCCATCTGTAGTTTATAAAGCAAACAAATATAAACAAGAAAACAAGCTATTCACTCCCCAGCAGAGTCGCCATTTTGTTATTGGGAAATCTAGTGTCCATTCAGAGCTGCTAGTCCCACTAAGACGGGTAGACATCTTAGAAACAAACAAACTAAAGTTACTTGCGTTTTCCTTTATGAGAAGTAGATGAGAGAGAAGTAGAGAGTACCAACCTCGGTCTTTTGCTTGGCTCCTTACTTGTTTCCTCCCCCCTTTGATAGATCTTTGTCGCTCCTTCCTTGCTTACCCTGCTTCAAAGATCAGCTGTAAAGTCAAAGCAGCATGATACCATCAAAGCACAGAGATCTACAATCATACACAATATAGGACCAGATATATATTGACCACACAAATGCATATATTAACTTAAACATACAAGAATGTGGAGGAAAACTCAAATAGCTTTATTGATATAAAGAGTAGAAGAGAGGATTACAACCCACTGATCTGACCCAGCATCATCCTCCCAGCATGAAAGCCCTTCTTCACCTCATGAAAAGCTTAGATCACCCAACACTATGATGTTCCACAAAGAAACTAACAGCACTTCCTTACAAAATACAACATTCTAGCCTCTGGATCTCTGGGATGAGGGATCCATATATAGATGTTTGCAAGGGGGTGAGTTAGCTTCTAGGATTTTGATTAGTGTCCATTCTCTGATAGTTCTTGGTTCCACTTGGAGATTCATGATCTCTTACTCATCCCTGGGTGAATTCAGAGAGGCAAGTGTCACAGGAGAAGTTTCTGGAAGATTCCATGATCATCCACCTTGCAAATTGTCTTTGCCATTTGTCTACTTTCTCCCATCGCACCCTATGGAAGGGCTTTTCAATATGCATCGCACTTTTTGCATGTGGCCCGGTGAGATGCATCGCACCCTTAGCACTGAGTAGTTTGTATGGTCCAGTTTTGACCAGTTCTAAGCAGTTTTCCATGGAGAACTTCTGGGAGATGATGTAATCAGCTGACCTTGTTCCTTTAGGGTGTGAAACAACACTTTTAGGGACTCAGAAGCCCTTGGTTTATGGACATATATGATTTGGGTTGCGGTGCCCAAATATGTCTATAACAACGAGGTAGTGAAAGCATTATTTTTCTGATCCTCAGGGTGGAGTACCACTTGGTTGTATCCAAAGAACCCGTCCATCATGGACATTCTGGCTAACCCAACCACCTTTTGCAATATATTATCCATCTTGGTAAGCGAGAAGTTTCCTTTCAACGACGCCCTATTTAGATTATGAAAATCTACACATAGCCTTATATCTTCGTTCTTTCTCTGGACAGGGACCAAATTAGCTACCCACTCAGAGTATCTTAAAGGTACTATGAACTTTGCCTATAGCATCTTCCTTACTTCCTTTTCAATGGATGGGAGTGAAAGCGGAGTTACCTGTGTGAGTATCTTCTTGCATGGTTTTATTCCGCTCTTTAAAGGAATCTTGTGATGTATGATGTTAGTATCAAATGCTTTCAAATCTTCATAAGACCAAGAAACAACATATTTGTAAATTTTGAATAGATTTAAGTACCTTTGTTTGTATTGCAAGGGGATTACTTTTGATAGCCTGATCATTTGGGGTTCCTCCTCTGAACCGATGTTGTAATATTCTACTTGATTGTCTAACTCCAGAGCCATTGATTTAGAGACTACGTCATCCTTATTAAAAATTATTTCTAGTAGGACCAATCCATGGGGGATGTCATTCCCTTTTAGTTGCAAAATTTTGCCCCCAGCCACTGTGTCTTTCCACAAAGTGGCTTCTTGATCTGCTTCTTCTTCTTCTTGATCAATGGTGGAGTGGGAAAACTCCCCTGTGACTTCTATGAATCATTTCACTTGCTTTTCATCCTCGAATACCTGCTAGTGCTTGACATTATCAGGTATTGAGGGTCTGTGTCTGACTTCTACCTCATATATGAAGAGCAGATCTTGAGGGGGCCTAAAACTACTCGTTGCTACAATAAGGGAGTTAGCCATGTTTTCTCCTTCCCTGGATAGATATTGGATATTTAAGGCTAGGAACAAATTATCGATAATATCCCACACTTCATTCTAGTATGTCCTCAGTCTGGGGTGTTTGGCTTGGAATTGATTTATGATCTACCTTGCGATGAGCTTAGAGTCTCCATAGAACGTTAGGCATTCAATATTCATATTTTTTGCCATTTATAACCTAAGGAGAAAATCTTCATACTCTGCCATGTTGTTGGTCGCCTCAAACTCCAGCTTGAAAGAGAGGGGTATCAGGCTTCTCTCTGGAGATACCAACAATATTCCAGCTCCATTTCCCTCTTTTTAATTTTCTCTGTTGAAGTATAATTTCCATACTTCATTTTCATTTACGCACTGGTGTTCTAATTGCCTTGTTAGGTGTACTAATGTTTCCTCTAAGAAGGTCTCATCTTCCTCTAGGAATAGGCAAGAGAGGTCACTTTTTTTCCCATCCACTGGGAAAATTTCTTAGCCTTTAGCTAAGGTCACAGTTTTTACAGACCTAGATTCGTTGTACAATCTCCTTTACTCACCTCCAAAATTTGGAATAGTGGCGTAAGTTAGATCTAAATTGATAGATCCCCCCACCTTGGAACCCTAAGATCTATATAAGAGCATGCCTAAACAAGGGGGAATTTCTGCCACTACTATGTCCATTACCACACTTTTCACAGCGATCTGATCCAAGTTTACCACCATCACCTTTCTCATTCCCAAGCATTTGACCCTCTTAGAATCAAAGGAGTGTAGGGCCTTGTAGGGCCTGGTGATCTGCAGGCCCATCTATTCCATCACCACTAGGAGCATGAGGTTGTGTGAGGCTCCAAAATCCAAAATGAAATTGTGCAACAAGAGGTCATGGATTACCAGAGTCACGTAGAAGGGTGCAGTAGAACGATCAAGTTCTTACACATGCAGTCAAAAAATAACCATTGGCCTCTCCTCTTTAAGGTTTAAGCTATCATGGTTTGGTTCTGAGGTTGATGGATGCATGAATCGAGATACTTGAGCTTTGTACGTAGGTTCCATTAGAAGCTCAATTAGAGTAACATGAATCTTTACCTTTTCAAGCTCCCTCTGAAGATTGAATGTGAGTTGACCTTTTTCTATACCTCATGGATCTGCTCCTTCCTTACCACTGGCAGTTTTTTGCAGAACCAGTACCTCCTTTTCTATGTGTCCCTATGAACTATTGCTTTCCTTATTAAAGGATACTTTTATCTTGTAAGGGTCAGGATTTAGCTTACCTTTCCCTTTCTCTAGTACTAGAGGAATAACTTCGGTAGTAATTCCCTCTTGTTGTTCTGGTTCTCTTGACCTATTATTTGAAGATATTAGATCATACTTACGTTGTGGTTGTGCTTGCATGAAATTTGTAATCTGTTTATAATAATAATCTATATCTTCCTCATCTGTTGTTGCTTCTTTATCATGACTTCTCTCCTGGTGAGCCATATTCTCATGTTCTTCTTTAGATAAAGTAGAATACAAGTTTCCCTTCATCTCATGAGTATCTGATGATTGTTCATCGGGATCATCTTCTAAATATAGAGGATGGGGGATCTGGTCAAGCTATTCCTTTCTATCCCTTGGCAATATTTGCAATGGAAGCCTTATATATTGCGGGTTGTAACCCCAGTTTTTGATTTGATCATTCTGCTTGGAGAAGCTCTTATTCTCAATTTGAATCTTTCCAACCTTCTGTGATAAACTTGGTGGGCTCCAGTATTGCAGCAATAATGCTGCAACTCCTGGGACTCCCTTCTTTATTTTTATCAACCTGGTTGTTCGTAACAAACTTGGAAGCGACGGTGTTGTATGCACAAGTACTAGCTCTTGCCGCAGCTGTCACTTGGTCAGCTGGCACAAGTCCGCTAGGGGCTTTAGCCAACTTCTATGAGCTCTTAGAAGAAGCTTTTAAGTGATGGATGAAAGCTAACTCAAAGGAAGCTAGTCTACTTGCGAAAAGTGACTAAAAAACTGAAGGAAAGTGCAAACCCTAGCAAACCCTAATTCTACCAGCTAGTCCTACTGATGCAACAATGAGAGTGCAAACTACTGAAAGAGATGCCATTACTTCTATTAAGGTAAAAGACATGTGTTTGAACTACCTTTGTCCTAAGAAAGCATCTTTTTGTATTTTTTATTAAGTTGTCAATTTTCACATGCATATGCTTGAACTGTGCTTTACTGTGCAGGTGTGGATCAAGGAAGAGGAATGCTTGGAAATGGTTGGAAAGGTTTAGAGAGGGTCTAAGGAGTCCCTAACACTCTTCCAGAGAGTTTCACAAAGTTTGGCTATCAGGAAACCTCACTTGTGAGCTTCTACAAGAAGTCTGCAGGGGTTCTACAGGATGTTTCAAAATTTCTACAGGATGTTTGGAGATTGGTTTTTAGGGGATTGATGAGTGAGGGAAGGTGCATGGATGGATCTGGAGGTAGGACAGGGGTCTAAAAATGGCCTAAGGACTGGTGGATGGAGCGGTGAAGAGGTGTAGAAGGCTGACTTGGCTTGAAGAAGGCTAAGACAATGATGGGGAAGCAGGTAAGGTGTCGTGGACAAAAAGGATAGATGGGGAACAAGAAACTTAGCTAAGAGATAGAACAGGTGGCTCAGATGATTCTTTGGGGGGGTGAAAGAATGGAGAAGATGCCCTGCATGGTGTACCTTGATCAAATCAACAAAGGCCTGCAAATGATCAAATCCTGAACTAGTCTAGTCTAACCATCAACAACATAAATGAACAGCACTTTATTTGGGAAGAAAACCTTGTACACCATCTATGCAAAGAAACATTTTAGATGTCCAAACCCATGACTAATCCCTGCTAATAAAAACAAGCACACTAAAGATTGCATAATCAAGCAAACTAGTGTTTTTGTGAGGCAGCATTGTTTCCTCA